>MU391996.1:0-134527 GCA_022578705.1 Xylariaceae sp. FL1019 | reverse complement strand
AACCCTAACCCTAACCCTAACCCTAACCCTAACCCTAACCCTAACCCTAACCCTAACCCTAACCCTAACCCTAACCCTAATAACCCTAACCCTAACCCTAACCCTAATCCGTTAAAATATTACGCGATAAAACCCCGGGCCTTTTTTAATTATTTTCCGTATTTAAAAGGCTATTTTAGTATTTTATTATCGATTTTAAAGCTAAGCCTATAATTAAAAATAGTTACGATAATATTTTTGTTTGAATTAATTAATTATTTACGTAATTATAAAATGTTTTATATAAATAAAACGTTATAACTAAAAATACCGCTTAAATATATTATAAAAGCCCTTACCGAGTTTTCGGCTTACTTTTTTTAATAGTTTTTAATTAAAAACTATAATTTATTTTTAGCTTTTAGTAAAAACTATTTACTATTTTAAATATTAATTAGCAATTAGCGTCGCTAAATTATTATAAAACAGTCGGCGGCGTAGAAATTTTTAATAAATATATAAACTAACGTTTTCGACCGTTTTATAATTATTATTAAAACAATTAAAACCGTTTAATACCGGCTATAAACTACGTTACGGTTAGCGTACTTTATAATTCGACCGGTATATAATTATATAAGGTTTTTTTTAAATGCTTTATATTTAATTATTTCGATTAAAAAAAACGGACTACCGATTAAATAAACGTAACTTTTCGTAATAAACTCAATAAACAAAATGTTTAAAAATTAACGAAAACTATCGCTAATATCGTTACGATAGCTTATAAAATTATAAAACATTTTTAAAAAACAATAGCACGAAAAAAAAACAAATACCGGCGTAAACTAAACTTTAACGTCGGTAATTAGGTATTTATTATTAAAAAGCGGCAGTTTTAAAAAATAAACAGATTTACCGATAAGCTAGATTTTTTACTAACGTAATAATATTTTAAAATATTAAAAAAAACAGGCCTTTATATTTACCGTTTTAAAATGCCCGATTACTAAATACGGAACGATTAATACTATGCCGATAGGCTTTGTTTTTATTTAAATAACTTATTGCTAGGCTAAAAACCACTTAAGTTTAAAAATAACGAAATCGATTTTAACGGACTGCCCGAATAAAAAGTTAAAAAAATTGGTATATTACGACTATATTACTATAAACTGTAATATTAAATTAATTAAATAGAATAAAATCTCGATAATATATAAATATACGTTAAAGACTTAAAGAACTTAACGTAATTAGTTAAAGACTTTTATAATAAATATTTAAACGTTATAAAACTTTTTAAAAAACTCGATAAATAATTAAAGGCCGCCGCGAAAAACCGTTTCGATTTTTCGTATTTTAACGATAATAAAACAGCGATTACTTACTAAACCCGCTTAAAACGTATATAACGTAATTAAAAAAAAAAAAAGTCGGATAATTACGATAAAAATCGAATATATAAACGCAAACGTTAATTAATACTATAAAAATATAAAAAAATTAGAAAAAATTAAAAAACTAACGAATAAAAAAACGTTAATAAATCGCGACCTATATATATAAGCATTTTTATAGATATATTAAAAAACGGCGTAAAATAACGTATAAGCCGTATTAAAGTTTAAAGGCCTTTAATATAGCGGTAAACTGCACGATTTTTCGAAAGCACCCCCTTTTTGCTTAAAAAGCGCTATTCGATTTCGACTCCGGTCGGGATAATTAAAGCGTTTTTTAAAACATTTATCGATTGCTACAACGGTTAGCATATTACTTTTTTGCCCCTTTACGGGATTTTACGAGGGGGTAGTAACGTATTAGCTGGCTAACCTACCCGGTACCGACCTACTTAGTACTGCCGTTATCTTTTATTTATTTTACTACCCTTCACCGCTTTAGGACCCCTTTATATAAGCTTACGGCCTATTTGTATATAGCTTCTTTTTCCCTTTTTCACCTTATTATTAATATACACTTGGTACCTATATTAAAGCCTTGCCTCCAATTATAACCCAACCGTAACAATAAATAAAGTTTATTTAAATAATATCGCGCGCGGGTATATATAACGTATTAATATCACGCATAATATACGTTATAAAAAAAAAATTAGTTTAATATAATATAATATAGCTTATAATAAAATAATTAATAAAGGCATTATTATAATAAAAAACTTAACGTATAAAATTTAAATACATATATTTATAATTAAAAAATAACTTTTATAACTCGGTTATAAAATACTTAATTATATATTAAGCTTAATAGTTATTAATTAACTATTTATATAAGCTATAATAATGTTATAATTACGTTATAACTATAATAATAATAACTTTTAATAATTATATATTAATATTATTAAGTTAATAATATCCGCTATAAAAAACCAGCTAGCCCGTACGTACTTTTTAAAAAGATTTAAAAATACCTGCTTTTAAAAACGTATCGCGGAAACGAGACTAAAAAAATAAGAAACCGGGTTAAGCTGCGAGATTAATGCAACACGCCCTCCCCGTTCTTAAAACTCGTGATGCAATAGTCTGTTCTCGATAACACAACAATCTTATATCCAAAATTTGTCGAATCCCGGGTTTCAACTAGTTATAGATCTAAATGAGCAACTAATAAAGACTTCTCATCTTAACGCCGATAATTGAATCCGATTCAACCGAGTGATGTGGCTGTTAGCTCGAGGATCGTCGGCATTCCATAGATAAGGCCGGCATCTTGGCTCTTTTTAGTGAACATGCCACTTGTTTAAATGTTTAAGCGTGGCGCAAAATATTCCTCCCCTCCATGGTCAAGACTGACTAAACCTGTGCTGAGAATTGGTTCGAAGTTCTGTCCAGTAATTGTCTATGATAAGCGTTTCGTTTGTGTCCCTAATTTGCAGTCCTCCCTAATTCAATACTGCTTGGCCATGCGTTCTTGGAGCCGAGAACGTACATGACTTCATGTTCCATCGACAATTGTTGTTGTGGGTGCAGTGCGCAATGGTGTTCGAGAGCTTGCTGCTGAAAAGGATCGATGCTCCCATGAATGCATAACGCTGATTGTGGTCTGTTCGATGACCTTGTCACGGAGTGAGCAATCGATGGCCGAGAACATGTTACAGTGCTTGCGCTGCTCTTCAAATATGCGGTTGACTTCAGGCAGCAGAGACCCGAGTCGTATGTTGCCTAAGAATAACTGTGCTGGAAAGCAGAAGCATTCGTCGCAGTGTTGAATGCTAGGCTCTCACCCGTGGCATCAGCGAGGTATAAACGAACGTAGATATTGTGCATCGTTAACTCCGTTCCGTGATAAATATCTCTAACTCGAAGATGATGTTGATCTGGCCTGCTTCGCCTTTGCATTTAAACTCCATGGAAGATTGGAGATAGCCCTTCCTCGAGACGGACAGGAGCGTGTGTCTTCGGACGCCACTGGCAGCAATAGCACGACGCGAGATGCGGTCGAGGGCTCGCGATTTCAAAGCAAGGGTCTACCCGAAGGTCATCTCGTCAAATTAACTGCGATCAAGAAGATCGAGCTCGTCCCAGAGGTAGCCGAAATACCCATTGGTGGAGGTCTGTCGCAGTGCTAACTGCTGGTAAGGGTCCATTAATGACTATTGTTGTTGTACAAAGAGGGAAGAGGAAAGCTGTCTGAATAGGGGCTAGGAAATGAGGTTATATACACCGTATCGCAGCCGTACCGCGGCCCGTCCGCCGTGTGGTCTAAGCGTTCCGTAACAAGGTCTGCTTCTTCTCCAAGGCCTTGCGCTGCGATGTGGTGAAATAGGGGTGGTAGTTGCGCATGGTCAGCACACAACGTGGCTGGCGATATAGGTCACTTTTGTACGCCGTGTCGATGATTAGTTTACAACCACCATAGCATGCAAGAACAGACCACACTTGTAGCACCTTTCCAGCTTCATGACTCGCGACTCCGAACTGTAAATCTAGAGGGCGTCTCGTCGAACTCATCGCGATCAAGAAGATCGAGCTCGACCCATAGGTAGCCGAAGTACCCATTGGTGGAGGCCTGCTTCTTCTCCAAAGCCTTGCGCTGCGGCATTCTGAAATAGGGGTGGTAGTTGTTCTCGGTCAGGTTTACCACCACTCTGCATCGTCGCTCATCTCGAATGTAAGGATCTCCATGATGTGGAATGTCTTCTTCCCGTCCCTTAGCATATCCGGAAGGTATAGACACACTGGACCGGGTCTGATCACCAAGGATGTTTTCGACAATCAGGAACGAAAGTTAGGGGATCGAAGACGATTGCCGGGAGCTCGCCGGCTCTGGTGCACTGGTTAGCTAGTGACGTCGTGCCGGGCTCGTCAGTACGTCGACAAACACATCACCATAGCATGCACGAGTTATAACACCGTTCCAGCACTTTTTCAGCTTCGTTGATAAGTGATCAGCAGATTACCTTGTACTATGACTGCCCTAGACCGCCATATCCGCTGTTTGGGTCATATATCTGCTATGTTTTGGCCTTGTTTCCGATGGGGAGACTGTCCGCCCAGCCATTGTCGTTCAGCTTCTTCGTTCAGGAGTCCGAGTCAATCACCATGCAGGTGCGTTGTTTGTGGACGACCTGAAGCGACTGATGATAATGAAATGTATTATCGCGCTAGTCGTAAGGGGCAAATGTTCTGTTGTACTAGTCGTGCTGACGCAAGCGATAGAACGTCTTGTCGCACTGGCGCTGCTGATAGAATGTCTTGTCACACTGGTCACAAGGGCAACCCTTACGGGTACCGAGGACCGCGGTTTTTCAAGAGTATGCTGGCATAATGGTAGTCAATGGCCGGTCTTGAAACACGGACCAAGGAGTGGAACATTTTTAAAAGTGTTTGGGTGTTAAACCCTCACGTGTGATGAAATGAAAGTGAAAGGGGGCGAGAGCCCATACGGGTGTCTCATCGACCGATCTTGATGTCTTCGGATGGATTTTGGGGTCCCAAGAGCTCGCTGGTCGCGATAGATGGAATGTCTTGTCGCATTGGTCGCCAGAGAAGTGGCCCTTCTTGACCTTGTTGTTCAGAAAGTGCCTGGGCGAGTGTAGGACGGTAACGCTTGCGCTTGACCTCTTGATCAGCGAAGTCAGAGGAATCCGAAAGAATGGGCTGAGCAATGAGCACGTAGGCACTGGTGACCAGATTCGACCCAGGGCGCCTAGTAGCACGCAAACTTGTCGATCACAGTGCACCTAATTTGCACGCTGTGACGACGGGAACTCCTACCGGGGCAGGGATTGAAAGCTTCCCTGGAACTAGGCGAGGGCAGGGCCCTGGGCAACATCCAGGAGAACAGATTGAGGGTTCGAGAAATGGACCATGGAAGTGTCTGAGAAGTTGGCGCTGATCGTCACGAGATTGGTCTTGTTGTGAACAGCGATAGCCACTTCAATCAATGAGTGTCAGAGACGAGCCAGATGACGCTCTGCACTTGCGGCGGGGTTTCAAACGATACACGCAGGTCTTCACCATTTGTCACATCTATCAAACGCCCCTCGTAGGATTGGAGACTGTCATGGTGCTATGAATGGAAGACGACTTCGCGGTTTGAGTATCGTCAAGATTGTCGTACTCGTTGACGAGGTGTAGGACGATGGCTTCTGACAAGAGAGAAGGGTTAGGTGTGGAGGGCCGGCGAAGAAGGCAGGCTGCAAGGCTGAAGCAGGAGAAAGGGCGTGACGAAGCTGGCGCTTTCGTGGTCGAACTGGGACTCGGGTAGACGATGGGAGCATCTATGGATGCCATGAGGCAGATGTGGGAGATCGACGAGGATTGGTAGGTAGCGGCATCGATGCACGCGTGGCTCGACGATACTGGCGTGCAACGGGACGGCTTAAGACACTGTCAGTCTCACAGTCAGTCACGGAGATGCCGGCAGTCAATCAACCCCAGAAGTGCTCAGATCGACGGAGAGGCTCACATGGGCGAAAGAGGTGCCCTGCCAATAGCCACGAGAGTGCTGGAGTCCGTTGAGCTTGAGAGCCCGTGGATGAAGAGGGATTGATCATCTCCATAATGTGAGGTGTTCCACGCTGTGTGTCAAGAGGATGCCAGTTATGTCCTCGGGAAGGTAGATGTCAACGCCGTGCGTGTCGAGAGAACATGGCCATTGATGAACGATGTCAATCGAGAACAGAAGAGGCAGAAAGCGACGGGAGAAGGCGACAACAAGCGCGGCGGTCGAACACCGAAGTTCGCGTCTTACTTGAGTCGAAGCAGAACGAACCATCTATGGCGATGTCAGTACGACCCCGAGAGAAAGAGCTCGTCGAATGACTCCTGAACCGATGCCGTTGTCATGATGATTCGCAAAGAGTCAATCAGAATGACATGAATAGTTACGGAAATGCAGCAGGAGACTGATGCAAGGTCTGGACTAATTGGAGTACAATCGCCAACTTCGTATTCCATCACCGTGATGTGAATAGGTACCCGAAATTCCATATCAAGCTCACTGGTAGCGCAATCTCACAAGTGGTTCGAGAAATGTCGATTTGTTTGCTTAGCCAAAGCTACTCCGGCTATCGAGTCCTGTCTCAATTGCAGATAGGGGAAATCGGTCGGCTTGCTGTGGTAGTCGTAATGTGGTCAGCGCAATACAGGGCGTCGACGTATCGCCGTAAGGTCGATTGTGGCAGTGTCAGTAGGGCAACCGGCATGTTGTCATTACTCAGCTCAGTGAACCGAGAGTGGCCAAAGAGCCGCAAGACAATGCCATTGACGTTGCTGCATCTTGGGCGACTCGGGCATCGCTACTGCAGGCTCTGATATTAGTACAGAAATGATGATGCTACAGGACAAATCTGTCCTGATGCTGGTGTGCCTGTGTGCCTGTGTGCCTGTGCAAAATACGCGATGAAGGCATCTCGTGCAGAGAATCTGTTGCATCTGGAAGTTGAAAATGACCGGCAACAAAGAGAAGACCACGCCGAGAACATCCTGTATGTGAAGTCCGTGCTGGGTAGGACGACGGCCTGATCGTCCGAATTACTGTTCTGCAGCACAACCGGACTACAGGAGAGGGATCAACCACGGTATGGGGCTGCTGCTGTACTTGCGGGGTTCCAACAAGAAAACCCTACTTAGCATCATGACTGACTGGATACGCCCTTAGATAGCATGGCTGGACGACATAATAGTAGTGCAACGCAATCGAAACCGGAAGGCCGAGAACTGTGACGGTGAACCAGGGAGGCGACAAATGTGTAGGGCAGAGCTGGGCAAGACAGTCGGGCAGGATTCGCATGTATGACGTCCGAGTGTCATGTTGGTTATTGCAACATCTGCAGGCAGTGTCCGGCTTTGGGTCGAGCGTGGAAGTGACTGGGTGGACCGTGGTGAGGCGTTGAGGAGCTCGTCCGACAACAGGTATCTGAAGGATTGCTTCGTAAGTTAGCGCAGCGAGGCTCGAAAACTCTTCCTGAAACGTACCAGCTCGGCTGCCTCACTTCAGGTACCATCTCATCCCATTCAATTGAACAATGATTGCCATTGACTGGGCCACAGGAACTCCGAATTCAGTCAATCATAACTGAACATGAAGCTTGTGGTCCTGCCATCAGTCAAGAGCTCTTATCAGCAGTTGGCTGAGCGAATCTATGGTTGCAACCAAGGCCAGCACAAGTGAGATTCTTCGGCCAGTCTTACTCGTCATAACGCCCAACGTCAAGGGAACGCTGGGCATGGGGTCGAAATGAAAGGCGTGGGTTTGATGAATCTGACGACCCAGGAGTCGGAAATAGTACAGTTGCTAAGAGGAGGCGCAAAGACACAGACGAGGTGTTAAAAGAGATGCATTTCTGCGCATTTGGGGTGTGAACTGGGCGGGGCGAGGGTCGAAAGGTCGAGGCGGAGACAGTCGGAGGCTGGGAGAATGAGAGGATGACCACAGGAAGTCGAGAATCCGAATGCTGAGACTTAGAGGAGTCATTAAGGTCGTAGGTTGCGAGAGGGTGACGAGCACGAGGATGCCAAGGACGCGGATGTCGAAGGGTGGGAGGATGAAGACTGTGAGAGATAACGGCCTTCCAATGACGGCCAGAGTTCGAATGTTCAGGAAACAGTGTAGTATGTGTACTAATGTGTAGCAGTGTGGCTCGTTTTGAGAGACCGATAATAGTTGGACTCAATATCAGATACGGTCAGAGCCCGAGGTGCAGAAGTTCGAGGTCTAGCAGACCGAACGCAGATCGAGGATGTGAAAGGGACAACACGGGGTGGTCGAAGACGAAGGCATCGCAGACGAAGGTATCGAGGAGAGGGATGGCGACTACTGCTGACTTCGAAACAACTTGAAGTCCAGACATACAACAGCCCTCGTGGCTTGCGTACCACTCATGGGAAGCGTCCGAGAGATGTTCGAGGGTTCGGCGAACGAAAACGAAGTTGTCGACGACGAGGTCATGGAAGAGAGAGAGGACGATGACCGCAGACGATTGCGGCTTCGAAACGGCCTGGATTCCAGCCATTTAGCATACAGTGAACATTGAGTGTCCATGTAGGGCATCTGAGAAACTGGGAATCATCCACTCGACACCAGCAAGCCATTCGATCCGAGTGTCTGAATCGGGAGCCTGTGTCCGCGGCTGACAACGGGGAGATGGACATCTGTAGCTAAAGACGTATAGATGAGTGTGCGTCATGTGTAGTTTCCAGGAGACCAGATCTCCCACGAGACTGCAGATGGACGAGGATTGCAGCAACATTCGCCGGCGCCCAATAGGGGTACGCAAATAGGGGCAAGGCTGGCTGTCGAGGGGGTGAACTGATGGTCCAATTCCCACATGCCGACCAGAGCTGGAATGACACATGGACTGGACAGGTTGACTCTGAGGAGAGGAGTTCGCGAAAGATGGCATGCTGATGGTTTCTACCCGCGTGTGTGGCGTGTCGGTGTCGATTGCGTTGCAGTGTGTGCAGTATGATGGCGTATGCTCAATTCGCGAAAGGTGAAAGCCTCGAATATGATAATGGATGTATTGATTGCCGATGACCCAAGATCCATTCCAGAGGCAGAGACTGACTCCAGGCACTGACTCCAGGCGCACCTGCCATGCTACTGCATCTCGTCACTGATAGTGTGAGTTACTTGGGTTGGTGTCTGATAGTTCCGAACCCCGACGATTGTACCTGACTTGCAAAAGCTTCGTGATAATCGACAAAGTAGATGAACAATTGCCACACTCTGACATCTTCAGTATCTCCCGAGTCACACAGTTCCTGATACGCAGTCTTGAATCATGTCTGCAATTTGGAAGGCAGTAGGTAAGATGGTGAACTGCAGCGATTCAGAGGTTGTTCGGCAACGCTCACTGCCACAGCCCGACGATATCAGGTACCAGGCGTCATCAAGCAGAATGGGTCCATACATGCGACTTGGAAATCTCATTTAGTAACGTGGAAGCCTTCAGTAGGGTACCTAGGTAGTGAGGATATTGAAGAGTTTGCTCTGATTCCCCGGCATGTGCAGTAACTTTCAAGCCCTCGAGCTGAAAACACATACCGATGCTATCTATCTTAGGTTAGGCATGCAGGTAATCACTCGTTTGTCCTGCAGTCAACTACACAGCACGGCCTGCGATGCATGCAATCATAGTTGGTATCGCGGTTCGCAGTTCAGTTCCCGATGCCACATGGTGGTAGGTTCTGCCCCTGCGTACCTGAATTCAACCATCGTCTTGCCCCTTTTGTGACAGACCATCTAAATGATAGGGGTTTGAAGGATTTGAGAATTCACTATGCAATCACTCGTGATTGTCACTTGTTTCAATAATTTTTGCCTGCCAAACCACGTAGACCATCTCATACTGGTTGTGATTCTCGTTTCACGTATAGGGGCTGCTTTCAGTGATGGTCTAACTGCTCTTCGAAACAGTCCCTTGGTCTGGCACCAGCAATTGGATCTGTAGATTTCCATAGCCTCTTGATTGACCTCTAGATGTCTCAAAGCCCTGCTAGTAGATGGAAACAGCATCACGGCCACGTGCACGTCCAATTCCGACATTCCCCATTCCCAATATTCAGAATTGTTGTCTGGTATACGTTTCAATAGAAGCTGGGGCACACTACCGAGACGAGCCAACCGGCCCGAGAGCAAAGGCTGGTCACTATGAGTGGTAGTACCATAGTTCTACATTTCGGCGTGCCACACGATGCTTGGATTGTCATCCTTTAAGAACAGCTCCTGGAGCCACAAACAGTCTCTGATCCATCAACGACCACGATCGCAGATACGGCTCTCCTGTAGAGTCCATCCATACTGCGTCACCTCGCTCCGGCATCCGCCATCCAATAACACGAAATCATCGGCCGTTGTAGAGTCAATAATAATCGCTGTCGGGCCATCTACACAGGCCATTCCACGAAATAAGCGTCCATCCAAGGACGAAGACGAGCCGTTCTAGACATCATCTTCACAAGCTCGGGTTCCTCCCCGTCTCGAGATTCTTACAGTTGACTGTCCGATTGAATTAGCTAGATTGATTGACATCGCGACACTCGATGACCATCCTCGATGACCATCCTCGATCGCCGACTCTCCGTTGTCCTACTCGTCCTCGTCGTCCTCCCCATCCGTCTTGTCCATACCTCACACTGTCGTGACCATCCTCCACGCCTCGACGCTTACGCCTCGGCCAGTTTCCATCAACCACAGACGCTTAGGACCGACCATGGAGGCCACAGACCACCCACGCGGCTCCAATCGTGTTGTGTCCATCTGGAATCTTCGTGGTGGCAGAGACAGTAACGTCCTCATCATGTCCAAAGTCGTTTATGAATGAGCCGAGAAGCCATTGACAATAGGAATTCCGACTCAGCTGTGATGATGCGTCCTCGATTCGGTTGATCTTGGTATTCTGTCACCGCGTTCGACCATTGTTTCGTTTCTATTCGCCTTGCACCACAGTATTCTTGTGGGTGGCTTCTGGTTGATCCGTCGCACAATAGCTGCCATCGTCGCCATATCCTGGAGCTCGTCGTCTGCAAGAACACCCAGGTGCACACTGCTTTGTGACATTCGCTAATGGCATCCAATCAGTCTACAGCCGCAGTTGATCCTCAAAGCGATTCACCTCGAGAGCTTCGCCGCAGCAGTCGATACCGGAGTCCGCACGAGACGAACGATTATCAACTGCCTCCGCCTTTACCTTCTTTGCCCCCCCTGCGTCCAACGCACATACCCGAACGAACAAACTTCCGTTTACCCCGGAGAGAACAGCGAAGACCACAACTATATTCCAGCTACTTCCAAGCTCGGTGCAGAGTCGTCTGCCTTGCTTCTGTTCATCAATAACCCACACGGCACGTGGCGGAAGTAAGGAGAGCCCCTTTCTGCATGAAGACAGTTGGCCAGGTCACGAAGTCCGTTTGGCGGAGCTTATTTCTCGCACTCTGCAGAGGCCTCGTCAATTCAATCCCCTTAGCTCTGCCTCCAATGTCCTCGCAGAACCGACAGGCCAGGGTGCTGGACAGCCTCAGACACTAGCCATCTCTAGCACTAGAGAGATTGCAAGGAGTTAGACTTGTACGATAGATTTCCAGATTGATTAGGAGTTACAAGCTGACGCTCGCCCTCACTCCGTAAGGGTTAGGAGATATTCGGATGCGTAAATAAATAAACATATAAATAAGCAGGCATGTATATAGTATATAGCAATAAGCAAATATTTATATATATAATATAATATTTAAGCAATAATAAAAAAAAAGCGGTAAGTATTAAATAAAAAAAGTCGCAATTATTTAAATAATTAAAAATAAGTTTTTAAAAAAATTAAACTAATTAAATTACGTAATGCTTTGCGGCTATATTTATATTATTAATTTTATAAATTTATCGTTATAAAACTTTTTTTTCCGTTTTTACCCGAACTTTTACCCGCTTTAATACGTATAACTTTTTATACGTTTGTTTTTAATACCGATTGTTTATTTTATCGAAATCGCGGTTTAATTTTAAATTAAATAGTATTAATTTTATTTTAATTAATTTAATATATATCGTACGTTCGGTAATAATTAAACGCTAATTTTAAACCTGTTTTTTATTTTATTATAATATTTTATTATATTACGTTTAGTTTTATATATAATAAAATTATTTTCGGCTTTATATATTAATTTAAAGTTAAAAAGTATTAATTTCGATTTGTTTTAAATATTGTTCGCTTTTATTTATATAATAGTTTTATTAATAATTTATATAAAACAAAAATTTTATTATTATTTATTTTTTATTTTAATTAAAACTTTTTATACGTATTTAAAGCTTTTTTGTTTATAATATTTTTTATAATTATTTTCCGTTATTTAATATTAAACGATTTTAAACGTAACGGCCGTTTTTAAAAAATATCGGTAAAATAAAAATAATACGCTTTATTAAAGGTCGAAAAATGCGTTTCGATCGAATTAAATTTGTTAATAAGTAAACTTTATTAATTAAAATTAAATTATAATTTAACGAAAATAAACCGAAACTTTTAACTTTTATAAAAACGCGTTTTAAATTTACTGCTTTTTTTAAAACTTTTATTATAAATCTGCTTAATTAAATATATAAAGCCGTTAACGGCTAATTTATTATTTTTTATAACATTTTAAAAACCTCCGGTAATAACGTTATTAAACTTTTTATTTTATAACTATTTCCGAACGTAAATAATAATATTAATAATTTTATAATATAAATTGCCGTAAAATAAGTTTTATTTACTTTTAAAACTTTTAAACGTAAATCGATTTTAATCGATTAATATATTTCGGTTATTAACGATAATATATTTTAAACTGTAAATAATTTTAAAACCTAGTTTTTAATTCCGTTCGGGCTTAATTTAATTAATATTAATACGATAATATTAAATTAAATAATAACGTTTATAATTAATTATTAATATAAACGTTTTAAATTAAATACGTTTATTATAAATATTATAACTTTTATTATAAACGTATTAATAAATAATTCGGTCCCGATTTATATTAATAATATATTCGATTAAACCCGTTTATAAAAAGCAAACAATACGTTTATTAATATTTATAACTATAATTAAAACGCGTTAATTAATTGTTTATTTTTAATATTATATAATAAAAAAATAATATTTAACCGTTTATAATCGGAAGCTATTTTTAACGATTTAATAAAAACGTAAATAAACGATTAAAAACCGAGCGTTATTATTTACTACGTTATTATAATAATAACGACCGTTTATATTAAAAAATATTTCGTAAATTATATAACGCGTAATAAACTTAACCCGTTTAAGCTTTTTATCGACGTAAATTTATAATAATACTTTATTTATAATAAATAAAGCTTACGCTTTTAATAAAAACTTTTTTAATAGTTTATAAATATTAAAAACTATATATTAACCGGAAAATTAATCGTTTTTAAATTATTTTTACGTATAAACGCTATAAATAAGCTACGTTTAGTATATACTTTAAATTATATATTAATTATTACAATAATTATATATATTATAATAATAAGCAACGTTATATTTAAAAAAACGGCGTATATAAAATATTAACGTAAAAACGGACTTTTTCGATTTTACGTCGTTATATAAAACGCTTTAATTAATAATTATAATAACTATTATTATAATAATAACGGCTTGTATTATTTTTTTCGACCGCTAAAAAAAACGTACACTATTAAATCGATCGTATTAAATAATAGCAATAATAATACCGTATAAAAAACTAAAAAAAGCAATTATAAACGTAAAAAAATTTTAATAACGTTGGTTAATTTAATATTAATAACGGGATTATTGCTAATAATTACAGCCGCCCCGTTAATTATTCCGTTATTAATTAAATTTATACGCCGATTTTTTACCGATTTTTTTACGCGTTAAACGTTTTTAACTTTTTTTAAAACAGCGTTTATTGTTTTTATAACTACGTTTACTTTTTTTATAATTACGCCTATTTTTTTTAAAACCGCGCGTTTATTAGCATTAATCGTAATTACCGTTATTATAAATATATTAAAATTTTTTAAATTCGTAAATATTTATTTTTATACGGATTTAGTTTTTTAAACGTTAAAAGTATTTATTAAACTACGTTTATACGTAAATAATATCGCATTTATTAATAACTTTAAAACCTAAACTAATTTATTCGATTTTTTTAAATCTAACTTAATATAATAATAAATATTTGTTTTTTTTTATAATATATTATAACGTATTTTAATAAATAATTAATAGCGTTCGGTAGTTTTTTTTTAATATAAATATAAACGTAAGCTTATTTCCGTAACGAATTATTACCGTTTAGTACGGTTTTTTATAAATAATACAATCGCATATACTTTTCGCTATTTTATCTCGGCTTAATTTAAATATATATATATAAAATACCTTTATTTTTTATTTTTTTCGGCGAAATAAAAAAAAAACGCATTTATATATTTATACTTTCGTAAACGTTTAGCGTTCGTTAAGTTTTAAAATAATAAAAAATACACGCTTTTATAGGCTTTTAAAATAATTTGTTACGATAAGTTTTAAAATTTAAATTATTAAAAAATTGTAAATAATAATTTATAAAATATAAAAAACGAAAATATAAAAAAATAAAATACTAATTATACCGTTAATAATAAATTCCGATATATATAAATAAATAATTAAATTAATTAATAATAAAAAAAACTTAATTTTTAATTTTTAAAAAAAAAAACTCTTTACGTTATTAAAAGGCATAATTTTATAATAAACGTAAATAAAAATAATATAACGTATTATTATTAATTATTTATTTATAAACTAACCGTTTTAATATTTTAATAAATACTATATTTTTTATTAAACGATTTTTAATATTTAGCGAAATTAATACTTTTAGCTTTTAAAAGCTCTATATTTTTAATAACGTAATATATAATTAGTTATATAAAAATATTGAAACTCGAAAATCGACCTCGATTATTTTAAATAACTATTTTTATAATTTATTAATAATTATTGCAAAATATAAAATAACCGAAAACTGCCGTTTTAATTAAAAATACGAATAGTTTTTGTTATTATATACGATTTTAATTTTAAAAATAACCCTAATTTATTAATTAAATATATTATTAAAAATCCTAGCTTTTATATTATATTTATATAATCGTACGTTTATTAACTAAATACCGTTATAAAAGCTTTAATCCGGATTTATATTTTATAATAATATAATAAAAACACCGACCTTTAATAAAAAAGTAAATAATAATATATTATTCGGCTATATAAACCGTAAAACTTCGATCGAAAGTTTATCGCCGTCGTTTATTACCGACTTTATATATTCGTTATATAAAATATACTTTTTTTAACGCTTTAACAGCTTTTAAAATAAATCGTTATTAATTAATTATATAATAACGTTATACGTTAATAAAACGGCTTTTATAATAAAAACAAACCGGTTTAAAATAGCCGAACGTATTATATTATTTAAAAATATATATTTATATATGCTTTTAAAATTATAAACGTTAAAAATTGGTTACGGCAATTCGAAATTTAATTTGTAAACTTTTTATTATTAATATTTCGAAACTATTATATAAAATCGCGATTTAAAAAATTTATTTATCGGATTTATATATTTTTAATTAAAAATAATTTTTAAAGCCGATTTTAAATAAAAAAATACTAAAAATAAGCTATTATTGTTTAAAATCGAAAACCTTTTTATATTATTAGTAAGATTTAAACGAAGTCGTTTTTAAAAAATACCGGCAAGCTTTTAAAAAACGTATTATTTTTTTTAATATTATAAAGTATATAGTAAATAGCTTTAAAAATATATTTATATTATATCGTAATTTTATTTTAAATAATTAAAATAGCCTAATAAAATAGTTCGGCCGTAGTTTTATTACGATTAACGTTATAAATTAACTATATATTTAGCTTAATCGAGATTTTAAACCGTAAATATATTATCCGGCTTTTAAATAGTAATAACGCTGCTATTTTAAATAAAATAATATATAATATAATTTTGTTTTATAAACGGAAATAATAGTATAATATAGTATAAAAAGACCGTTTTTCCGGTTTTAATAAGCTTTTAAAAATAAAAATAAACCTTTAAAAGTTTAGTTTTAATAAATTAAATAATAATATTATACGCTAATTATTATTTAATATTTAATTTTTAAAAAGATTTATCGCGTTTTAAAACCTTTTATTCGTAATTATATTTTAATTTATTAAATATAAACCGATTATTTATAATCGTAGTTTAATTAACGATTAAATAAAACAGCCCGGTTTTTTTTTAAATTTACTACGGCGTTATTAAACTTATTAAAAAAAACAAACCGTAATTAATATATAAATTATTAAATTATATTAATTAATTATAAAATAGCTCGATTATTTGCGAAAAATCGTTATATATTTATAGTAAAAACGCTTTTTAAATACTAATAAAATTTTAAACGTTTAAATTTTATAACGTATAAACGAAATTAGCTTTTAATTAGTTACTGAAAAAAAAAATAGCTATTTCGGTAAAAAAGTTATATTAATATAGTTACGATGAGGGCTGTAAATGAAGACAGGGCTCTAGAGTTGACTTTTAGTACGTGTAATAATATTAAGGTGAAAAAGGGAAGCCCAGGCCTGGTGGGGTGCCAGGTGGGCTACAGCATTTATAGTGCGTGCTCCCTTATTTTATCTGCTATTTAATCGGACAACCTACTTAGCAGTGCTAGGTGGCTAGGTAGGTAACTACCGTAACTACCCCCGCTAGAAATAAAGCACCAAGTCTTAAAGTGCTATCAGTCCGTTAGTTAGTCAGGTTTGAAAACGCGATTCCTAGGCTTTTTAGCATTTTGGCCTCGATAGTAGAGGTTAGCTGTTCGAGCCGTATTAGTGCCTGGTTATTGATTTTTGCCATTTTTAACCATTTAGCCAGGTTTTTTATCGATAACTTCAACTATTTATCCATCTATTTTAGCCTGCGGTGCCAAGGTATCCATCGTAACTATTATAACATCCATTAATTATACTAGCTGTACGAGGGTGTTAAAGACGTCGTCGATGGCTTTGTTAGCTGTCTTAACGGCCCTGGTAACGGGCAACAGCTATGGTAACGGGTCTCTAGGCTATAGCCAGTATATGATGGTGTCAACTGCCGTGCTAGATGACTGCTTGAGTTCTTGAGGTACGTCGGAATCGCGTGATGACGGGTGTGGGATCGAAGTCACTGGTGAACTGAGTGAACCTTGACTTGACTTGACTTCTAGTGACGAGGTGTCTGGAGGCATGGGATGTCACCGGAGTGACTGTTGACGGCCCAGCCTCAGCGGTGAGGTAGGTGGCATGGCATCAGTGATCTCGTCAGCGCTGATGTGCCAGTTGGTGTCAGGTGGTACTGAAGGCTCCAGGTCGCTGTCGACGCTGGATACAGTGCTTCTCGGTGACCGAAGGCTTCGATGGAGTCGAGGTCGGTCTCTTGTCAGGTAATGACGGCTCCGATAAGGTCTCGAAGTCACCGTCTTGACAGGTGCTGAGGGCTCTAGCCGTCCTGCGTGGGTGCCAGCGACGTTGGATACAGCTGTTGAGTGGCTGACGGCTTCGAGGTGGTCGAAGTCAGCCCTTGAGGTGGTGATGGAGGTGACCACTCCAGGTGTCACATGTGGTGACGACTTGACTGGAGGTGGTGATAACGGGCTGCCAGCGTGCCTAGTGTGTCATCTTAAGACATCGGGTTCAGGTTGTCATGCCTGCAGCGCTGCGCTGTAGGGCTTTTTTTCGTGGCCTGACTTCGTCAGGGCTTACTTGTGCCTTACGGTGAGGGCTTGCGAGAGGTGGGATGGAGGTGCCTGCCGTAATAGGGCTTTAGGTGGTGACCGCCGAGGGGGTCGATTTCTTAAAAGTGACTGCCGAGGGAGCCGATTACTTAAAGGTGAAGGTTATACTGAGACAGGGCTCCGCGGATAAGTGGTGTGCCCCTGCTGAAGAGGACTTTAACCGCCGAGGGGGTCGATTTACTCAAGGTGACTGCTGAGGGAGTCGATTTTTCAAGGTGCCTGCCGAGGGAGGCGATTATTTAAGGTGCCTGCCGAGGGAGGCAAAAGTGACGAAAAAACACGCTGCGAGGCAGGGCTCCAGCAATTAAAGTAAGGGCCTGGCTACGTAACGAAAGGTGCGTAACCGCTAGGGCTTTTAGGAATAACTGCTAGAATTAACTTAACGATAACCTTACTAGCGCAATAAAGTAACGGACCTTAATATAGTCACGATAAGGGCTGTAAATAAAGACAGGGCTTTAGAGTTAACTCTTAGTACGTATAATAATATTAAAGTAAAAAAAGGAAGCCTAGGCTTGGTAGGGTGCCAAGTAGGCTACAGTATTTATAATGCGTGCTCCCTTATTTTATTTGCTATCTAATCGGACAACCTATCTGGCAGTGTTAGGTAGCTAAGTAAGTAACTACCGTAATTAATATCGATTATTTCGTAATAGTTTTTTCGCTTAATACGACTTTTAAAAAATAAAATATTAAACGTTTTTAAAAATTAAAAAGTTATTTTAACCGGTAATACTAAAAATAAAAATAAACAATATTTATAAAAAAAAACGCTCGCCTTTTTTCGAATAAACGAAAAATACGTAGTTAATTTTTTTATAATACCGTTTTTTATAAAAATATTACAATTTACGACTTTTATTTTATATATAAAAAAATAAAAAATTTTAATATAATATATTTTAATTATTATTATTTATATTATTATAATTTATTTAAACTTTTAAAATAAAACGTTTTTATTTTAAAACTATCGTTATTAAAACTTTATTATTTAAGTTAAAACGTACCGAATTCTTTTTTAATAAATATATATATAGCTTTAAAACCGTTAGCGTTTAATTTTACGTAAAGTTTTTAAAAAACTTTTATATAACTTTATAAAAACCTAAATATTAACTTTATAAATAATTTTTAACTTTATTTCGCTTAATTTAGTTATTATTACCGACTATAAATTATTAGATTTATATAATAATATAGTCGTTTTTTTTATATATATATTTATAAATATATTTAATAAACCGGATATTTATATATATTTCGATATTTATATAAGCTTTATATTTTCGAAATAAATAAAAATTATATAAAACTATTTAATAATTATTTAATATAATAAACGAAAATTTTTAGCGTTAAATATAATAACGATAATTTAAATATTTATTAGTAGTTATAATAGTTTCGATAGCGAAAAGCTTTAAAAACCGCTTAATATACGTATTGCCGGCTATATATATAGCGTTTAAATTTATACGTTTATAAAAACTATAGTATATAAATTTTATAACTATTATAATTAACCGGCCGTTAAAATTTTTTACTAACGATAATATTTCGGCGTATATTAGTTTATTTACGTTATTTAATAAAAAAAAACAATTTCGGTCGTTCGAAATTAAAGATATTAATAAATATATATATAAAAAGCTTTGTTTTTAATATTTAATAATTTAATATATATTTATATATTCGCCGAAAATATAATTCTTTTTTATATTTTTAAAAAAAGCTTTTTGCTTTAAATTAAATATTTAAATACCG
The DNA here is from genome assembly GCA_022578705.1 of Xylariaceae sp. FL1019. NCBI lineage: Eukaryota > Fungi > Ascomycota > Sordariomycetes > Xylariales > Xylariaceae > Xylariaceae sp. FL1019. Next base: position 114,916 of record MU391996.1, on the reverse strand, counting down.
ATATTAAGCCGATTTTATACGGTTTAATTTAAAAAAAGATTATTTTTTATTTTTTTTTAATTCGGATTTATAATAAAAATAACAAATAACGATAATAATTTAAGTTTTCGTATAATAATTATTAAATTTTAATAATAACGCTTTATATAACGTTTATTATCGATATAAAACGCTAGTAAATAATTAATACGCCCGATTATACGTAAATTAATATTACTTGCCTAAATAGTATCGTTTAACTTATTTTAAAAAGCCTATCGGAAATCGGCCTAATATATATAAATATATCGCAAGTTTTTTTATTTAATCGACGTTTATACGTTAATTAAATATTATTAAAAAGGCCGACCGTAATCGAACGGTATAATTATATTATCCCGCCGAAAATAAAGCTTATTTTAAAAATATTAGCAAAAGATTAACTACTAAATAAATTTTTAATTTAGCCGTTTTATAACGTTTTTTTTTGTAGTTTTTTTTTATAAAACTATATTAATATATAATATAATAATAAATAAAACGGATACTTTATTAAAATACGTTTATATTTATAACCGTTTATATTTAACGGCTTTTTTTTAATTAATACGATTTTTTTTAACGTTTATAATTATTTAATAAATCGTTAAAAAAAACGGCAGCTATATTATTTAAAATAAAAAAGTTTTCCCGATATAAATCGGCTTTTTTTTTTAATTAAATCTAATTATAAATTTAAAACTATTTAAATTATTTCCTTATTTAAATTAACGTTTTATAAAACGGCGATTTTATTCGTTAATTTTTTATAAACTATTATATACGTATATATATACGTATTATTCGAATATATTTTTTTTAATAATTAAATAATAATCTCGAAATTTAGCTTATTATTTGATTTTAAATAAAAACGCATAACGTTAAACAAGTTATAAATATATAATTAAATATATTTAAAAAAAATTATTAAAGCAGTATTTATCGGCTTGATTTAATAATATAAAGCATTTTAAATATAAAAACAATTCGAACCCGTTCGATTAAATATACGATTAGCCGGCGTAATTATAAAAAAAATAAACGCAAATATATTATTATATCGTTAAATATAATATCGAAATTCTTTTAAACGTAGGTTATTCGAAATTAATAAATTACGTAAAAAGGCTAGCGGCTTTATTAATTTTAAAAAATAAATAGCATTTTTTTTATAATAGCTTTTAAAATTTTCGATTTTTTTTAATTTTATATTTAAACGTTTTTTTTCTAATAAAAAACATCGCAATAGCTGCATTAATTTTTTATATTACCGATATTATACGGTAATATTAAATAAATACCGTTTAAAAATAATTACGCTATATGCTTTTTTATAACGTTTATAGTAGTTAATATAAAGCGAGTAATAAATATAATAAATAATATAACATTAAAAATAAAACGTATTTATATAAACGCGTTAATATTTTTTTAAAAGCGTTTAATAAGCCGTTAAATATTAACGTCGATTTTTTTAAACGAACGTTTTTAATTTAACGCGTAATAAAGTTTATAAATTTAATAAAGTTTATTATTTTAGAGATTTATAAATATTTTTGTAATAAACCGAATACGTTTATATTTTATATATATTAAACTAAATTAAATCGATATATTTAAAAAAAACGGTAATAATTATATTAAAAACGCGTAAAATATATAAATAAATATATATATTAAAAATATATTAATATTTTAATATATTAAACGTAATAAAATAAAAAACTAATTTTAAAACTTTTATTTTTAATTATTAATAATATTATTAAAAAAACCTTACGTATAAAAAAACGCATTAATTAAAAGCAATTATTTCCGAAAAATATAAATATTTAATTAACGATTGTAATAATAAATAAAAATACGTATTATAAAAAAACAACTACGTTAAATTAAATAACCGGTATAATATAGTATTAAAAAACTATAAAATAATAAACTTTTAATTAATTAAATTATTAAAAGTATTTATAAAAATATTAAAAAATCGCTATTATTTTTATCCGGTATAATTATAATAAAAATAATCGTTATTAAGTTTAAATTTAACCGTTTTATAATTTTTAATTTTGTTATTTTTTTTTTAATTATAACTTTATTATTAATAATAACCGGGCCCGTTTTAGTATTATTACAAAAAATAAACGGCGTATAAATATATATAAAAAAAAAAACCTTATATAATTAATAGCGTTATTTAATAAATAAATCGTTTTAAATAAAAACTATCGTTAACGAACTATTATTAATTAATTATATATAAACTATATTATTATTTTAAAAAAATCGTTATTAAATATCGCTAATTTGTTATTACGGACTATTAATATAAAATAAACTTTATAAAATATTAATAACGTTAAATAAAAACTAATAATATTTATAAGTTTCGATTTAGCCCGGTTTTAATTTAAATTAAATAAGTATTTATATTTAAAAAATATTATAAAAACTTTTAAAATTAAAAATAGCTAATTATTATAATAAAACTAAATTTCGGCTTTTATAATATTATTATATTATTTTTTTTTATATACGGTATAAAATAAAATATTAATTAAATTAAAAAAATAAAATATATACGATTTAATTTATTTATATTATAAATAAAGTTTATTAAGTTTAAAAAAAAAACACGTATATTAAAACTAAATTTTAAAGCTTTTTATTTTTTAAAAACTATAAATATTTAAAAGCGGTTAAGTCGTATTTTTTTATATAATTAGTAAAAAATAATAATATAAATAAAAAAGCATTTTATAATAAAACGTTAAATATTTATTTTAATTTTTTTTTAATTATTAAAATTTACGTTTAAACCGTTTAATACGGCAAAAAAAACAAATAAATATATTATAATAAAAAAAAAAATAAAAAACGGAAAAAAAAAAAATAAACAATTAAAAAAAAACAAAATTAAATAAATAATATTAAAAAACGTTTATAAAAACAAACTTTTTATCAAAATTATATAAAATCGTATACGGTTATTTACGTTATAAATAAAATTATTTTATTTTTTAATTTATTTTTTAATTTATTTTTTAAAAAAAAAATTTTTAAATTAAATAACGTTTAAAATCCTAGCTTTTAATATTTAATAAAACTAAACGTTTTTAATATTAAAACATTAATTTTAAAACAATTATTTTTTTTTATAATTAAAAACTAAAACGTATAATTAAAAAATTTTATTAAAAACTATTTATATATAATAATAATTGTTTTAAATTATTAATAATTTAAATATTTTAATAAATCGCGTTTTATATAAACTTTTATTATCGGTATATATTAAATCTAATCAGTAGTTTTCGCGTAATAAAAAAAAAAGCAAAAATAATAAAGCGAACGTAGCTATCTAATTGGTTAAATCGCAATTATGGCAGTATAAATGTTTTAGTTAGATGTTAGATAACTAGTACTAGCGCACAACACCATCTGCAGTTTTTTCATGCTCATGTCCATGCTCCGCCGCTGCTCGAATGATGATAGTCCACCGAAATGCAAGATCTGCTACTCTCGTGAGACTCTACTTCGTGTACCTCAGATGACGGCCAGCAGGTCACCTGCAATAGAGATCTGCTATTCAGGATGGATCACGGTCGCCATCTAGCCTGCGTTAGCACGGATCCTCTCGGAAAATACCACTGACTGAGCACTGGGCTTGAGGAGATGCGCATGATCGCGGTCTCCATTTGCCACCATCTGCCACGCCTGATGAGTACATTGCCGGTGTAGATCAGTTGACAACGTACCAGATAACGTGTGGTCCAACTACTTCATTTACCACACAAACCCGACATGGATGCGTCAAGCTCGATGCATGGACAAGTCTCAATCACATTGGCAATTGGATGCTAGAGGTGCCAAAGATTGCATGTCTTATATTAGACTCAAAGCCTTAAGCACTATCGGACTGAACACCAAAGAGATCAGCACAGCCATGAGAGATGTCCGTCGCGACCACGCCACATATCCGTACCACTGCATACCATGAACCACTTCATATCCTCAGTACTACTGCATACCATAGACCACTTCATATCATCCGTACCACTGCATACCAATATCATTCGAGCCAGTATTAGTGAAAGAGGAAAGGCGACCGGAATACCAGTGAAAGAAGAAGGTCGACAGAGAACATGTAGGAAACTGCATTCGAAACCGATGCCGGTCGGAAAGATGGTCGTTCGAAAGATCCGTGAAAGAAAAGCCGACCGAAGGAACGTCAAGTAAACTCCATTCGAAACTGATATTAGTCGGACAAAGCGCCACTTGAAAGACAAGCGACGACAACAGAGACAACCAACCCACATCCCCAAGGAGCCCACCAGCCGACGGCTGGTCACAGACTCCGAGGTTAAGTGGGTGGCTTCTTAGGCGTTGGGTTGAGGTGACGGAGTCTTTTGGACACCGGCTCCTCCGGCAAAGGGCTCCCAAGACTAACGAGAGGGCGCTTCAACCCGCCCGCCACCGGCACGTTCCCCCCGAGGAACCAGCCAACGGTGCTGGTGGCCGAGGCTCCTTGGACGACGATCGATGCTTGGGCGACCGGGGCTTGGACCGAGGCTTGGACCGAGGCTTTGACTGAGGCTTGGACCGAGGCTTGAAATGAGGTTTGGACAACCGAGGCTTGGGCCGTGGGCAACTGAGGGACCATGGGCAGCTGAGGGACCTTGGAGGGTTGAGGGACATTGGGCAGCTGAGAGACCGTGGGCAGCTGAGAGACCGTGGGCAGCTGAGAGACCGTGGGCAGCTGAGGGACCTTGGGCAGCTGGGGTTGGTGGCTGGGCTGCGAAGGTGGAGGCGTGACGGGATCGGTGAGAGCAGCAATGCGACTCTCGAAGAAACCCTTGTGAATATGAAGATCCTGGAGCTTCGCCCTCACGCTGTTCCTCATCTGGGTGTCTCTGGGATGACACGTCTCGAGCATCTTTGTCCGATATCCAATCGAGGCTTCCACTCTGGCGAGCTCGTGACGGTAGGCAACCAGCTTGCTACTACCGACCGAGTAGGCAGTGCTCCCCGCCGACACCTCACTTCCCGAGGCACCAGCACACGGCTGGTCACGCCCCGAGAGGATCATCGATGTCGACGGCGCAGGCGGGGGCTGAGCCACGACAGGGAGTGGCGGGGTTGGTCTGGGAGTGGTGTGTTAGCTTCAGATTCGTGGCAGAACTGATGGTCCTCTGAACTCACTGTGCCGGGACGTGAGAACGCAACAGTGTCGATACATTGGCTAGCATCTGCTGGTGGTTCTGCTGCATCTGCTGCATCTGCTGCTGCATCTGCTGCTGCATCTGCTGCTGCATCTGCTGCTGCCATGCTGCCATGGTCGAGTTCAAGTCACTGGCGTCGTTCTTATCAGGCTCCGGTGTACCATCCATCGTGACAGAAGACATCGGAATAGATGGTTTTCTTGAGTAATATCGGAGTCAGAATGGATGGCAGAAGAATGTATGGACTCCAAAATGAAAGAAAAGGAAGGAGAGATACTCACTGGCGACGTCGACGACACGATCAACAACAATGCAGGCCAGCGACGACAGGTAATAGATGCTGCTGCACTACCTTGCTGTCAGTGAAGTGCCAGTGCAGTCGCTGAAGCCGGATCACGCATTCTCAGGACAGGATCTGGACACGGCGACATGGTTGCAACTTCAGGCAGGAGGACATCCAAGGGTGATGCACGATGCTCGACAACAGTGATGGACACGAGTGATGCACGATGGAGACGATGGCATTTGATCATGGAAAAGATTCATGCAACGGCCTGGTGATGGTGGCGGGTGACAGTGGATGATGGCTGTGGGCAGTAGTGGTGGCCATTGAGGGTATGGATACCTGGAGTACACGCTGGTGGAGACCGCTGGAGCGTGCAATTGGGGCCTGAGGCCACTGGAACAGGGGGCCCGAGTGCTGAAGAAAAATATCAACGGTCTGAAGAAATAGGAATGAAGTCTGGCACGGTTGGGATGGGGCAGCCGAGTTCAGGAGAAGGTGATTGAAGCCTGGCATGGTCAAGGGATGAGAACCGGTCCTGGAGAGATGTGCTGAGGAATGCTGAGGCTAGTTCTGCATCATGGCCGGGAAAGATGGAGGTCCATGACAGGATCCAGGTGTGGTCCAGAACGATGTGAATTGGGGCAGTGTGGCTTGAGGGACGGCCGAATGTGATGCTGGAGTGTGATGCTGGAGTGTGATGCTGGAGTGTGATGCTGGAGTGGCCGGAATTGTTGACAGCGGGAGCTTGACGCGTCATGGAGACGCGTGAGTGAGACGTGTGCGTCGGATCCATGGTGTTGCCGCGAAGTCCTCGGAGATGGAGCCTGGTCATCATTGTAGATACATGGCGTTGAGGTTGAAACCAGTGGGGGAGTGATGTTGGAGTGAGGCTGGAATGATATGGGTCATGCTCAAGTGTATCATGCGTGTAGGAGAGAGGGTCTTGATGCTGGACTCTGGAGTGTCATGTATCCTGGAGTGTGATGCTGAGACAGGGAGAATCCGGGAGGATTGTTGTTGAATGGGACCATCTGGAAGGCTGTTGGTACAAGGCAGTGGAATTGAAGGCTCCAAGAAGTGCAGGTTCACGTGAAGATGGCGGAATAGATGCCATCGGGTCCTGTAGATGCAAATGGTGGTGGCTGGCGTGTCATGACATTGGGTATCACTTCAACATGAGGGCATTCAAACACTGATGGTCTGACATGATGACTTACGAGGTCCGATGAGTATCGCGTGGGGGAACAAGCCGGGACGGTAATGCAAACGGACAAGGCGGCAAGGCAGAGGTAACAACAGACGAGACAAATAGATTGCAGTGAATGAGGCCGACGATACGACAAGACTGAAGACTATTGTGAAGCTGGAGAAGAGGAGAACAAAGGAGAACACGGGAGCATTGGAAGAGGGCAGAGGTAGACCTCAATTGGCATACCGCTCCGAGTGGCCCTGAGCAGAGGGAACAGGACTAAGGTAGGCAAGTCCAATTTGCATTGATGGAAGGTGCATTTGCCTCTACGCAGGCACGAGTACCCAGATGACGAAGGTGCAGTTCTTCGGATGGCCTATGCATTCAACTGAGCGATCAGCACTCTCTACATGTCTACTGCTCAATATTCTGGAATTAAGTGTTCTACAATTCGAAGATTTAGATTATTACGTGTTATCAGCGGGGTTTCGTTTCTTTGATGTGCAACTCAATATGCACGTAGTTCTTTGCTCCTTTTTTCAAACTGTCAACTCATCGAGATGTCCATCTCACTCCTCACTTCTTGTACCCGCTTGACCCTAGTTGGGACTGCAGCAGTAAAAATACAGTTCCAACACACGTCATCATGTACCCGACTCCTGAGCCAGACTACTAGTACTGTTGATGGGACGCATCTGGTATTGGATAAGAGCTGGGGCACAACTTCTGATTCCAAGCCCTCACTCTCGCTTTTTACTCCTTTTTCATCGTAGAACTTCGAGCCTTGAGTTGATTAGGCGTCATATAGCAAGTATTCTGACACAGGGGAAGCTAGAATGGTACGTCTTTGTGCCAGACTCTCAGTGTCGAGTACAGGGTCCTCCCTGAAACATGTTCTTGCAACTCCCACAGCTTCGCTCCTCTGTGTGAGTCAGAGGTAGGACCTGGTAGTTCTTGTTCGAAGCGAAGTCCTTCCTTCATGATTCCTTCCAATCCCCTTCGTCCGCAGTCTTACTGGCCGGGCCATTGCGTACGTTCCTGAAGTCTAGGTTCGAACACCACGCCAACCATTTCATTGGGTTATGCCTCGGCTGTAGAGTAGACTTGGGTATCATGCGTCTGTATTCGTGTCGGTTCCAATAGCACACTTACTCTGCAATGCCTTTATACAACCTTGAACGTCATGAGTATGCCAGTCTTAAGTTCAAAACAGGACAACAGGCCTGCTTGTCCAGTGGTGTTGGTACTATGTTTGGTCGGTTTCGATTTTCTTTCCATCCAGCATTGCGTTGTACGTGGTGCATCTACCACAATGGGCCATTTACGGGACCGTATTGCACTTGCATCAAATTCTGAGTAGACTGGCAGATGTGATACTGGGAGTAAACTCCGTATCAATATGGTTGTAAGGAAAATAGATCAGATGTGGGACCCGAATATTTCTGTATTGCAAGTGCATGCGATGCCATAGGCTTATGTTAGCATCATAACTGATCTTTTAAACACATCAATTTCGGACAGTATGGATGTGATATCGTCAGTAAACCACGTCATAATGCCTTGTAATGATGGGTCACCGGACTGTATTCGGTATAAGTCCGACATCAACTCGATATCACCTCAATATGCGCGTCGGATGACATGATTGTTCCTCCGTCCCCGTGGGCTAACACCTGGAAGAATAACCTCGAATGATGCAGACGTTGAAGCTTTGTGTGATGTGTCATAAACACAAGAGGCCTTGGCGTCGTATGTGGTTGGCAGCTCTCTCATAGGCCTCATATCTGGACCTTTCAGTGGAAACGATGTCACTTATGGACGTCTGCAGTAATAAATCGTCTGGCAGAGTTTGTCAATGGATTAGGTAGTCTACAATTTATCTAGTATCTAAGAGAGAGCAACCGAAGTCTTTTTGCCAGAATTATTCACATCAAATATGCAGCGCCACCATCGCAGAAGACTCCGATCGGATCCTGGTGTAGATATGAAAGCGTGACAATGGGAGACTATGCTCTCAATATTCATACCAAGCTCTGTGAGTTTTATGCTCACACGATTCCAATCTATCAGATCCGTGACTGCAAAATTTTCCGATGCTGGTAACTCAGATACCGCGACTACGAGGTACCTAAGGTAGTATTCAAAGGGGAGGACATCCATGGGCAGCTAAGTCAACTTCGGCACATGGGTAGCGTATAATACGGACATCTCTACGACCAGTCTTATTATATCGCACTTTGACAACGGCTGCCTTCGGCAGACAAGCTCTTGGGTGCGTCGAGGGCTGTATTCGAGACTGATGTCATTTCAATTGACATGACCAATCGGCCAGCATAACTGACTTCCGCTTATAATGGGATTGGCCAATCTGAACCGAGCCAGCATTTGTAGGTAGGTACAGTAGCTGTCGACATTCAAATTGGAAATAGATCTGGAGTACTTGTATTGGATTGCCGTGCAGTGCAACTGACATCCGCACTGGATGATATTTAACCGATTCATGTCTTGCTCATGATCAATTGACCCTCCATTGCACAGCCGATTGCACTAACATGCAAAGTCGACTTTGGTGGGCTCTGTTATGAGCTGAAAAATATCAAGACGATGGTCTCCTTATTGAATGCTACGCAGTACCATAGTTATTCGCTTATATATTCAGTAGATAGCTGGAATCTCATCTCTTTATCATTCACTCTACATGACCGTCTACAGCTCTTCCTGAAGCTTCCACAATCAGTCACCTTTCACCTGCGCGGAGATACACTATGCTGTATCTGCTTCACGCTCTGGAGCGGTAGATGACTAACAATACTCACTATTGGGTGATTGTTGAGATATGATTTCTCTGGAGCAGATACTCATCCTCCATCGCTGTTGGCCCTAGCTGCGTTCCACGTTTCAGACTGTTGCACATAATCTCGATATCCCGCCCAGAAAGCCTTAGCCGCCTCAAGGGTGTTGGGCTTGATATAATTGAACTGTAACGACGGATCGATGTCGAAAGGGGTGTACTCGATGCGCCTTTTGTCCTTGTGGTTGTACCATCCGTGACCTGCCATTTTCCAAATTTCCGTCCGAGCGTTCTGCGTTTGTTCAAGAAATTCCAAGCGAGACGGAATACAATATTCCTCGAACTCCAGTTCGCTATTAATGAGGTCCCCAGGAATATCACTATCTCCCAGGATGCCGGTAGTTGTGAGTCGCGAATGATCCCACAGTGGAAAAGCCCACTGTCGGAAGACTCTCATAAATGGACTGCCCACCAATTCGCCAGGAAAGAAGTCGCGATACACCCACTCCCACATCGATGCGGGGCCTGGGTCGGGATCATTGTAGAAAGGCTTGGATATTACGAAGCGTTTGTCTTCGTCGTTCAGTTCCTCGAGGGGTAGGAAGGGTGGAAACAAAGGGTTTGCGCCCTTTTCAATGCCATAATCTACAAATACGGCCAATCGCAGAGGCTCACTAAATCTGTCCTCTCCGCGACTCAACAGAGCATGATACTGCTCATAAGTTGAGGCTTGGGCCAACCGGTATATCTTGTCAATGCCCTCAGACAGGACTGCCCGCGCTTCATCTGATCCGTGCCGATCGATATAGGGAACCTTGAGGTACCCCCAAGTCACATCGTGGTCGACGAGATAGTTGAATGCTGGGCATATTCACGCAGTTAGCCGCCGAACTTCCGTGTTTCTTTGGTCTATCCTTGTATGCATGACTTACGTTTGGCAACCAGCCGCATCAGATGTTCTTGGATGCAAGCCAATTGCTCGTTTTCCCATGTGGCAAAGTGATCGAAAAACATGTCTTCAAGATCATTTGGATCGTCGGGTAGAAATCCGCCGATAACATTACAGTAAAGCTGGAAACGGTATAGAGTTCGCTCGAACCGACGCAGTTCCTCGGGGGATGGAAGATTTGGTTGTCCCATAGTAGTCAGCCGTGGGTGTCTCCGGAACGCATCATCAGCAGCTTGAGCTGCCAGGTATCTAACTTTCTCGTGGAATTTGACTAAAGGAAAGGCGTCGATAAAATGCCATTTCGACGAGACGGGCTCTCTGCGACGAATGTTTTCCCGTGCGAATTGGATGGCTTTCTCAACGGATGGTGCACCATGATTCCAGGATATGTTAACTAGGAGAGCTTCAGGTAGTACGTCGGGATGAATCTCTCGTAAAAGAATCTCGCCGACAATCAAGTCTTGAGCACCAGTGAAGGCCTCGAGGAAGCGACGACACGAAAGAGCAGCATTCCGCAGTGTGTCCAGATCGAGATATGCGAGTATCCGCTGACCGAGTTCGACTGGGAGGTTCTCCATGGCGCACCCACCAGCTCGCTCACCGTCGGTGTTGTCAAGAGCAAAGTGATCTGGAGGCGTCAAGAGACTCTGTAAAAATGCTTCAACAAGAGCACCTTTGAAGTTCGCGGAATGAAAGTTATATGATTGTTGAGAAGTTGTGGGGACTCACAAGCTGGGGGATGAAGTAGCGGGAATGATTGCGATGGATCCATTAAACTCGCGGTCAGGCGCTGTACGCTGTACTGTAGGTAGCCGCCATAGCCGGTAAGGCGACACTAACTTACCAGGCGAGTCGCAAGATGAGTGATGCCGCAAGACTGACTACCTGCCTTCAGGCTTTGATCTCAATAATAGATATTTCCGGATCGAATTTCGATTGATACGCAGCTTCGACATTAGACTTCTCGATAGTCTAGATATAAGTTCAAGTATCGAATCGATCTGGGTCCATAATGCATAACCCTCTACGGGTAAGAATGGTCGACCAACCTCACGGGACAAAGCCTGGTAGCACGCTTGGTATGCTGGTAAAATCCAATGTGCAACGTCACTCCTGGCATGCCAGAGAGCCAAACCCGAATAAAGCATATCTCCGTCTGGCAAAGAGCGCGCTGATATCGATGAGTCGGAGGCCAGGCGCAGCTGTCAGTTCGGTTACAGGTTCCAGCCAACTCACCAGTCAGGAGGCTTGCCGCTGAAGCGTCACCCCCATCCGATCTACACGAAGGCCAATTAGTATATATAAACCCCTTCGATGGGAAGCCGTAGAAGTGGATCATTCCGTGACATTTCTGTACTAGGTATTGCCCATGTCCGTCATGTCTCGTGGCTTTGCAACAATGAGGAAAATGAAATCCAGAAGCTCGACCAGTCCCGCCGCACATTCCACCAATTGTGTGTGACTTAGCAGGTGTCTGCTCCAAAATGACAGCTATTGGCCATGTCACACAGCTTTGACTGCCAGCAATGTGGCTACTTTTGTTACATATCGCTCTGTATTGGAGATCAAGGTAAGAGGCATGCTAAGACTCCAGCTAAATTTTCCTTTATGTTTTTTTTTTCTCAATCATTGGAGACACAAAATGAATCCAGCGGACTTGTGAGCATTTGTTGCACTCCGACAAACCCTGAGCTTTTTCAGTTGTCAAGGCCGGTTTGAGTCGGATCCCAAGCGATTGGGCTGTACTCGGCCTTCTCCAAGGCTTCCACCTCAGTGTCTGTCATGTTGAACCCGTAGACATCAGCGTTCTCTTGGATCCGGCTTGGTGTCACACTCTTCGGCAGGGGTACGTATCCTTTTTGCAAGCTCCACCTGATCAATATCTGTGCAGGTGTCTTCCCATACTTCTCTGCCAGTTTCTTCACTTCCGGATCGTCAAACTTTTGGCCTCTGACCACTGGGCAGTAAGCTTCAAGGACAATACCGCGCTTTGCGCACCAACCCGCAATGTCTGTGCGAGCACACCAAGGATGAACTTCATATTGCGCCACCGAGATGATGCCACCCTTCCCTTTCCCTCGCCTCTCTTCTTCGAGCTCAGCAATATGTGCTTCCAACTCTTCGAGATGGTGCAATCCATAATTGCTCACCCCGATACTGCGAATCTTGCCTTCCTCGACCGCCTCGACGAGTGCCTGCCATACCCCTTTGCGATTGGCTGTTCCTCCATACGGAGCGTGAATCAGCATTAAATCAATGTAGTCAACATCGGCAGTCTTCAGACTGAGGTCGACCTGTGCCTTGGTCTTCGCATAATCATTCCCGGTCTTAGGCATTTGAGGGATCTTGGATGTATAGAATATCTCAGATCTTGGGATGCCGCTTTTCTTCATCGCGGTTCCCACCCCCGCCTCGTTGCGGTACACCACTGCAGAGTCGATGTGCCGGTATCCCACTCTGAGGGCCTCGGCACAAGCTTTCTCGGTCTCATGTGGAGGACTATGTTGTTAAGTCACATGTTCATGCCAAAGTATGAATGGCTCTCACGTTTGATAGACCTAATTGACCGTCAGCACGAAGTGATACAGGACGGAGCCTAGACTTACACCGAAACCAAGAAGCGGGATCTCAAACCCGTTGTTCAGTTTTGCTGTAGACTGGATCGTGTAAGACATATTCTGACTGTAGCCAAAATGGAAGAACGCATTGAGAGGAGTTAAGTCGACTTGCAGATCAAAAGACAGAACTCGTGTTTTATATACGGTAGAATGATGGCCCATAGATCACAAATCATGGTAAGCAGTATCGGTGACCGGAGATAGCTTTTCTCCGACTCCAATTTCGGACGGAACCTGAGCGTTTCAGTGGCGTCATCATCGAGAATAAGCGCTATGCTTTACAGATTATAGACCTCAATCTGTTCGATAAAGTTTTAACCAGACGTATTTCTAAATGAGAAGAAACAACATTATTAAAGCTATATATTAATCGAACGTCAATCCGAAAGAATTAATGAGGTAAAGTACACAGGTGTGTAATCTGTCTTGTGATGCCACTTATTTTCTGACTCGCCTGACCGACAACGCATTTCGGTTTGATGCACAGCCCGTACGATGCAGCCGTCTTTAAGCACGTTCTTCATTTTTAACTCCTGGGCGAATCCGTACTCGCGGCTGTAATGTAATCAAGAGCTCTTCTCTAGAGATACCACTCTATCGAATTGATTCCTCAAAGTCCTTTTCGTTTCTATGGGCGGCTCCATCATCCAGGTGACAACAGCCAATCTTTAGTGCGGGCATTTTGGGCCGGGGCATTTCCAGCGTCTTCTAAGAAAGTAAAAAGATCGATATCTTCATGGGCTACTAAACACGCCACCATGAGTCTCGTACCTCAACTCATGGGCGTAGGGCTGGATTTGTGCCGGCACTTTAAATAAAGTGCCGGTTCATAACCACCCTTACCAAAAAGCGGCAAAATACCGTACTTAACCTCACGTTTTCACCTCTTATCCCACAACCACTCTATCTCTATTAAATTGAATGCGATATTTAGTCATTTTAGGTCATTCCGCATCGAACGGTACCTCACTTGATTAATTTGAGCAAAGTCTTCGTGGTATTCTCGTTAAGTGTCACGGCACTTTTGGCACTTTTGGTCCACTTTTATCATTGCGCTCCCATCACCGCCTAAGGCCTCCCATCACCACCTGCACTAAATAAGTAACTGAATTAACTGAATTGACTAAATTGACTGAATTAACTGAATTGACTAAATTGACTGAATTGACTGAATTAACTAAATTAACTGAATTGACTAAATTGACTAAATTGACTAAATTGACTAAATTGACTGAATTAACTAAATTGACTAAATTGACTGAACTGAATAGGTAACTGAATAGAATAAGTGACTAAATAGGTGACTGAATAGGTGACTAAATAGGTGACTAAATAAGTGACTAAATAGGTGACTAAATAAGTAACTAAATAGGTAACTAAATAAGTAATTAGGGATAAATGGCTAAAGGGTTAAAAATAAGTAGCTAGTAGTGGCTAAAGGTGGCTAAAAGTGGCTAAAAGTGGTTAAACAGTAGAGTTATTTTTATTTTGCCGGCACTAAAAATAAAGTGCGGTTAAGTACCGGTTTATAACAGTTTATAACTGCCCGGTTTAGAACTATATCCAGCCCTATATAAGCGATTAATTAGCAAAATATGACCTGATCGGCCCCTTTAACCCTAAGCGGTTAGTGTACATTTTAATAGCCCTAGATTGTATAAGTACGATATATACTGTTCGAGTACTGTTCGAGGGGTATACTGCGATATATAACGTGCAGCCATATAGGCCTTTATTTAATGCATAATTTGCAAAATCTGTATTATAGAAAAGGTTAGATCACGCACGGCCATGCCTCTAACCGAAATACATCATTTTTCTACTAAAACCAGGCCAAACAGAGGTATAGCCGCTAGGGCGATACATCCCTGATTTTGCTAATTAATCGCCCATGAGTTGAGGTACGAAACTCATGGTGACGTGTTTAGTAGTCCATGAAGATAGCTAATATATGAGTGCCGTCGTTCAACTTGAATGGATTGGGAGCCCACATATTCCGCTGTCTAGATTTGGGAGATCTAGGCCTGTGAGTGTGTCCCCAGCGTGGAATAAAACAGTGTTCGGCCCGAGACTCATTATTCGATAACACCGTTGAAACCAGATAACACCTGCGATAATAACCCGGCCACCTCGAAAAGTCAGGAGAAACGTACAGTTGTTACCATGCTGATCCTCAACTGTTCCTTGACAGGTGTGCAGTTGGGCGGGGTACTGACATGAGACCCCTTGCCTCACTTTGCCGTTGTTTCTGACCGTCGCCAAGTTCCTCGCACTTGCGCTCAGAACCACAATCACTTGTATTCCATAGTCTCCTGTACAGGGTATCATTGAGTAATGGCTCTTGCTATCGGTTCTCGACATATCGACGAACGCGTTATTGGCGGTATAGCATCTCTTCAAACCCGTAACATGCTCACGCGCTGACACCCTTGAGTTCTTCCAAATTTCAAGCACGTAACCTCTGTGCAGGTTCAGGGGAGATCATCCTGGGCCGAGGCTTCGAGGATTGACGTAGAGCAGTTAGACGGCAGTAGCGAAAGCTATTTCATGAAAGTAAGCCCGACAAAGCGTATTCTCAGCCGTCTCTGACAAACTTCCAAAGGTTTCGAAAGGTCACCATGGGCGAAGTTCTCTGAAGGGCGAATTCGAGTCGACCGCGGCGATCCACGCTTTCACACCGGACTTCTGTCCTAAACCGATTGCGTGGGGATCTTTCAATTCAGACGCCGACACTCATTTCTACATCTGCAAGTTCTATGAGTTTGCACGAGGTCTCCCACATCCCACGCCGTTTTGCGCGAAGCTAGCTGAGCTTCACCTCCGCTCGTCGGATGCATCTCCCGATGGCGAATTTGGTTTTCACGTCACTACATACAATGGCGATATTCCGCAGGACAACACATGGTCTAAAACATGGGAGGCTTTTTTCGCTAAAGCCTTCAGACACGTGCTCCGCATTCGCGAAGAGCGTGCAGGACACTGCGCCGACTTGGAAATGCTACTGCCACCGTTCTTCGGAAAGGTCATCCCCAGACTACTCCGGCCATTAGAGACCGGGGGAAACAGCATCAAGCCGTCATTAGTTCATGGAGATATGTGGTGTGGCAATGCTGCCATCATAAACAAGGCGTCAGGTGAAGGGATTGTATATGACCCTTCGAGTTTCTGGGCCCATAACGAATGTTGGTATAATTGCTCGGAAAGATCGATATGCAATACTAACAACCTGGTAGACGAACTTGGCAACTGGCGTCCAGAGAGGAACAGGTTCTCACAAGAGTATTTCGATGCGTACCACTCACACATTCCCATTTCATCGCCTGTGTGTGACTATGACGATCGGAATGCTCTCTATGCTATGTATGTCTTGAACCTTGGCCGTTGGGTTCTTCAACTCTCTACTTATGTCTCACCATTTTAGCCGTTTTAATCTTAACGCCGCAACACTGTTCCCGGATGAAAAGCAGTATCTGATATCGTAAGTATTGCGCGGTCACTTCGAGATTACACTATTGACAGCAGACAGAGTTATTGAAGAAATGCATAGTTTGGTGAAGAAGTTTACTGAAGGTTTCACCGAGAGCTGAATAGCATGTCTTACAATCTTGGAGCTTGAGCTCTAACATGTTCCGGTGCTACCTGTCCAATATGAATATCTACTCTCTCGCGGACGTGAAAGCTGACTAATCGTAAAAACTTGGAACAGTACTGTAGACACTCACAAAAATGAAGGATAATGGGATAAGACTCTAGCTATCTGCTGAATAGCTAGGCGGGTGACTGCTGTATATACCTACATAGTTATGTATAAAGTTGTGTATCATAGCATGCCGAATAAATGGGCCATCTCGTGACATATTCTAGTCGGATTCATTCCAGATCTGCGCTCAATTATGGTCTAGCGCGCATTCACTCCCTCGGCTGAGAGAAGTATCTTCTCCTTAGTAATTCAACCCTTGCGTGAGCCTGATGCAATGCAACTCAAATAAGAGATTCGTACAATTTCTCTGCTGTTATTGGCTTCAGACACCTTGAGTCGATTGCCTCGGGGCAACGAGCCTTGCACAGAGATCGTTTGACTACTCACTATCCCGCATAGCGAGTCTCCTCTACGGCAGACTCTTCTCACTCAATCTAGCCGAGTCATCGGCGTTATCCTTCATTTCGCTATCTAAGTCGGGGACTAGGCCAAGGGGAGTGTGAGATGAGCTGACTTCGACAGGTACGTAATCTCGGACAACAAGGTACGTAGGGAGTACGCATAACACTGCATTGTCACTCGGTAAGCATTGCGTTCTGGCATAATTATGCTCTCAAATAGAGAATGCTCACCTAGAAGGATTGTATTGACCGCCAGAGGTACGCGTCCACCATACCAGTCACGGGTGTTGAGACCAAAGCTCACTGCTTGAGCAAGACTCTCTTGGCCTCTAAGAATACCAGAGAATCGAGTGAGCTCGGAGATGTTATCTGTCTTGGTGGACAGAAGGTAGTAAAGCCAGTTCTGTACTGCTTGTTGCGCAAAAGACCTGCATCATGTTAAAACGTGCTGTGTCTACCTGAGTTTTACGAGCGGTCAAGACATACCAGAGCAAGATGACAAAATAACCTTCTACGAAGCCGGGAGTTGTCCAGTCTAATGATGGAGGATTGGCTGTGTACTTTTCCTGGATAACCCAGCCGTAGACCCAAGCAACGATATGTACAGCAACAACATACCACCAGCAGTAGACAATGCGATTTCGGACCGAAAAGCCTTTGTAATCAAGAAACATGCTTGTGATTTGAGAGGATAGCAGAGTTCCGAAATTTGACGTGAACCCGATCAAGGCTCGTGCTCTAACACCGAAATAATAGGTCTGAAAGTTCCCGCTGTACTGGTTGAAGTAGGCTGCCCAGAAAATAGGTAAGAGGAGCAAGATATCTTTCCGCTTGCATACGTTGTAAAGTGCCTTGACCTCGGCGGCAAATGAAGTCTCGGCACGCACAACAACTCTGCTGCCGTCGCTACGCTGAACTTTCCCAGGCGAGGACAGCAGAAGTGCCAGAGGTGCCGCGATGGCCTGTAATGCGATGAAGATGAGATACACCTCGTAGCCGACCTTTCCCTTTTTGCCTTGCTCATGGTTGAGGCCAAGTACGATGGCACCACCAACGATCGGCCCGGCTGTTCGGAACCAAAGCCAGATATTCATATAGCGGCCCCTTTTGGCCGGTTCGGGATATCCTAGAGCAACTGCTCCCTCGGAAGCCCAAAACAAGCCGGCGCTGAGTCCACAGGTCGTCGCACCGACGAGAACCAACCAGACATTTCCGTATCGGTTATTCAAATAAAGTCCAGCCGAATAAATTGGGTAGCCCACCAAACCTAAGAAAAGCGTCCAGTTGAGCCCAATGCGGTTCGCAACCGGTGCGCCGAATATACAGACCAGTCCTAGGATCCCGAACACGAGCGAATTTGCGGCATTGATAAGAAAGGGCTCTTCGGCTCCGCCTGCACCGAGCTGATACATAGCATTCCATAACCCGGGCGCAAGGAAACCCACGCCGCCTATCACAACGGCATTGAAGAGCGTGGTGCGATACCACGTTCGCTTGGCCTTCCGGGGCATCGCGTTCGATTCCAGAAGTACCGCTGGCGGCGCGGCAACGTGAGAATACTGCGTTGCCATATTCGGCGGCGCAGTCTAGAGGTGTCAGCGAGGAACGGTGGGAAATATTATTGCCGAATGCTCATGGAATCGTCTTCACGATGCTCATTTCTCTGCAACCCTCTTATAAGCGGGGTCTATCACCTATCGTATTCGCGAAAATTTGCAGCAAGTTCCGCATTGAGCAACTGGGCTGCTTGAGTGATGAGGGGATGCTATGGCGACATTGGATATGCGCATTGCGGAGCCACTTTCTGAGATTTGGACTGCGACGACTCGCTGACCATTTCCAATCACTTCTGTAACCCTCAAAATTTATCATGACCCCGCTGTGATACTGATCTTTGACGACCATGATTGTTGTATGAGTTCTGTCAGGACTTAGCTCACTTATGCGGCTTCCATGAAGAGTAATTCGATACGTTTCGTGTATGTAGCACAATACAAAGGTTCAGATGTATGTATTCATAGTGGCTATTGACCTATCATTTGGCAGAACTTAGAATTGCATCCCGTTGTTAATTTTTTTAGATAGACTTCCTTAGCATCTCTTAAAGCTTTTATTGTCAGCTGTTACTCACTTCGATGAGAGATGCTTGCACGACTTCGCTTATCATACAGTCGACAGTCTCGTAAGAACCCTCATTTGAGCCAAGATGTGTGTCTCTTCTACGCATTCATCGTATAATCATTTTCTGGTCAAGACTCAAAAGTCTTCTTACAATTCCAAGGCAATTACTTTTACCAGAGTATTGAAATGTCCTTTGTCAGATACAAACAGTGGATTGTCAAGACGTAGCCCACTTATGCGGTATGCTCCATGGGCATGATACAGGAGTTTATCTGCGTATATATACACAGATTATTCACCCATCTATTCCCATTGTCGGGCACACTCTACGACGTCTATAGCGCTTCCTAAAACTTCCACGATCAATCGGTTGTCACCTCCGCGAGATATGGCCTTTTGACGATACATGTTAGGCACCTAGCTGGTGTCTATGTTCGGGAGTCTGAGTACTGCGGGCGGTCGCAGATACGATCGTTGTTTTGGACTTTAGACGTCCCGTCTTCTGTCTACCACTGGCTATTTGAACTCGTAAACTCTTGTAAATACAAGCACCCGCCATTATTACTCCCTCTCCAAGCCCCCAGTGCCGATACGCCGCAGACCAGTGACTGCGAGGACCACGCAGGTCAGCATATACGCCGTCTGGGTCCAGAAAACTAGCCCGGTAGCCCTTAAGCATAGCATTCTCTCTAAATATGCTATGTTCTTCAACACTCGAGGACACTACTTGGCAGATACCCAAACCTAGGGTGAGGCCCAGCTGTGCACCTGTATTGAAGAAAGCACCTGCAAGACTTTGCGCCTTCTCCGGGAAGCTATCGGACACCACAAGGATACCGACGGTGAACAACACATCGCCACCGAGCGGTGCAAGGATCTGCGCCCAAAATCCCGCCTACCAGTAATCCAAATTTGGGTTGACAGTAGCCATCAACAGTAACTCGATCGCACAGAGCAGATAGGCGCCCGCAACAAGCCAGCGCGCCAGAGATGCGATGGACGACTAAGCCCATTGCCAAATTAACAGCTGTTCCTGCAGTCAAGTTGGGCAGCAGAAAAAGGCACGTGATAAGTGTCGATGCAGACTAGACCTCTTAGAAGCTGTTACCTAGTCAGTATGCCAATGAATACCGGAAGACCTTTGGTCAACCACACTACTCGCTATAAACTTGAGTACAGCTCCATAGAGTGTAGTTGGCCGTAAGTAGTGCGAGCATGACGCATATAGTTGTAATCAGTAATTTCCTCCATAGAGAGTTCGGGATGAGAACTGATTTCACCTTCTTTTCGCGGTAGTGCATCCATAAAGGAAAGGCAGCTAAGGTAGTGACGGTAAACTGACGACAAGGAGACTGGCATTAGCAGGACTTGCGATACTCTTCGAGTCTACACTCAGAAAATTGACAGGGCTCAGCTAGTCATTGCATGTATTACATTCAACAATATTAAGGATGTTGTCATGTGATAATATATCACGTAAGCCCATATGGTGTATATATAGGGCCTCCGGCCCCCTTCAGGGACTGGAGGGTCAAGAATCAATGACTATTGAGCCTTATACCAACTATTGACTGATACAACCCCTGGGGTGACCCTTCTACCTTACAGATGTTGAGCGTTCGGAATCCACACTCACGCAAGAACATATGACAACAATGCCAATCCGAGACTCGCTAGGCCGGCACCAAGCCAATCGATATCAGTGTATAATTTTCGCAGAACGATTCTAGCACCCACTCCTCGTGTTTGATCATTTGGCGGTTTGGGCAGAGTCCGATACCCGGCGAGTGCGATACCGAGGATTGGACCACCAGCAAGATAAAAACCAATTGCCCACCCCATGCGCTGGATCAGAATACCACCAAGGACAAGCCCTGCAGCAAAGCCAAGCGGTTGACTGAGACCGAGACATGCGAAGCCGATGTTCCTTACCTTGCCGCTGGGGAGTGCAGCTGAGACTAGAGAGACGGAGGCCGGCAGATGCGCCGCATGCCGGAAGATAATGACCTGGACACCAGTGTTAGATAGCCCACATGCGATTGTTGCTACACCGAGCTGGAGTATGCCGAAGAACTCAACATATCTAGCGCCTAGTAGGTCTGAGACTGCGCCGGCAACCAAGAGAATAGACCTTGACGTGAGCCCGAAGACGGAAGAGGGCCATGTGTAAAGAGCGCGCTCCAAGGAGATCGCGGCTACGATAGTCTGCAGACCAACTGTGATGACACCGTTTGGGAAGCACGAGAAGAAGCTTACAAGGCAGGGCTGCAACATAACTACAGTGAGTGCAAGACGTGATTCTGCCTGGAGAGATTGGCTGTCCTCCAGCGGCGGATTGGTGAGGCGCTCTTGAAGGGCATTGTGGTTGTCTGAAGTGGTTGATGTTCGATTCGGAGACGCAGGGTCTTTTTCGAATCTGTCGCTTATGGTTTGGCTGACAGTGATGGCCGCCATACTGATTGTACTTTAGTTCCTGATTGGCCAATACACCGGGAGGGCTCGAACGTCAACTCAGACAACTTTGACAAACGTTAGATCCCAGAATAGGCGACGAACATGTTTGATCACCAACAGAGTACTCGATCTAGTTAAATAGATATATCCGTCGACCGATCGATTGGAATCTCAGACCGAAAAAGCACTCAACTTAAAGGCTGGCCACTGAACATTTCCACTATAGTCAATCGAAGGGCGTGTAACACTTGTACTAGTACCTTAGTTATTTGGAATTTTCGCTGAACCGTATTCGCCGGATCTTGACAGCTTCTCCGATGTATGGAAATCACAGTTACATCTGTTTCAATTGATCGCAAGCATTCCACAGTGCAATGGACGTCAACCAAGACATCAAAGCAGTCAAGACAACATCTTGGTGCCCATTGCTACGGGCGACAAAGCACTCAAGCCCTGTTTCAATATTGCATTCATCCTAGTTTGGAGTAACACTCAAGAAGAGCATAGATCTATATCGCCAAAATGCAGCTTTCTACTGGAGAAGCAGTCCTACTTGGTGCTTCCCTCATATGGTCTTGTGTTCGCGCCATCGAGCCGGCTCGCCAGCCATACGCCCCCACGGGCAATGGCGAGGAGGAACAACCGCTTCGACCCTTCGTCAGTCAGCGTCTCTTGGTTATTGAAAGCTGAGGAAGATGGCCAATATGTTTACCAAGGCGACGACTGATCCTTGATACTTAAGAAACTTCATCACGGGCGAAAGCTTGACCGCTGTCGCCGCTGAATTCATCCCAGTTCATGTACGGTGAAGAATAATAGTATGAGATTCAGCTATCTACCGAAAAGATTGGCGAATAACTATGGCCTATATACACATATGAACCCCTGTATCATGCTATATAGACTACCTAGCTAGAGCATGTCGAATAAGTGGACCAACTCGTGAAACTTTTTCTATCTCTCACGAAGGTAAGAGGTGACTAATCGTGGTAGCTTCATGGAAATGCTGTGAACGATCACTAAGAAGAGGGCATCGTGAGATAAGACTCTAGCTGAACTACCGAATAATCTAGCAAATCCCTACTCTATACATACACATCTATACCTCCTGCTTATACTCTATAGGTCATACTTGTTACGGAAGGGAGTTGACAATGCATAGTCTATGCGACGTACGGGCCGATACGGTTGATATAACCTTACTTCCTAGCCTTTATCTTAGATAGTTTCCTTTTGCCTCCTCGTATAACAATAATAGTTATTACTGGATCTTTACCAGTAGTTAGCACAGTGACAATAATGCCGCCTTGAACTCCACCTTGGATATCTACCATATCAGCTGATAGGATATATGTCACAAGTTGTCACAATAGATTTTTGCCTCTGCCTAAGTGCTACATCCAGCCCAAGATCGCTCAGTTTCGACGAAGTAGTGGTAGAGCGGAGCGACGGCCCGTGAAGATTTGAACGTAACATCGTCATTGCTAGGATATTTCTTCTTCTGGCTATACAACGAATCTGCCCTAGATTTTTTGCCTGTTTGCCCTGGAACACGCTTGTATATACACGAAATTTGAATTCATCATTTGTCGCGTACCAAGGAATCGTTTCCCTCGCTCTGCTCTTCCTATACGCCAAGTGATAGAGTGTCGGAACTGCGCCTAACTCTTCTAATCAAGACAGATATTTGCCCAATTGCACGCTGAATAACAAGATGGGGTATCAAGAAATACATCGCTGGGCATGCAGGAAATGCGCGGACTTCCTTCGTTTTGTTCGGCGGAAGAGCTGGGCTCGGATACCGTGGAATAATGGGAGAGAGGCTGCCGAGGGACACGAGATGTAAACTTAAGAGTATGGGAAGTATAGACAAAAAATTGAACAAAAGAAGACAGAGAGTTCGTCGTCGTCACATGCTATCGACTCCTGAATAGAGCCCGAAGACATCATTAGGAAAGTAATCGCCGCACCAGCTCATCATGTCCGTATGCTCGAAGCTCGACAGGTGCTGGCCGATGTCCGTCTCGTTGTCATACGTCAAGAGATGCAAGTCGTAGCCCGGCGCTCCAACAAACGAGTAGAGGCCGTCCGCTGCGGTGGCGTACGCACCAGGTACTGCATGGCCGTTCGTACCTAGTGTCTGAGATGGTGTGCTCGTCGAAGATGAGGTGGTCGTGAGGTAGGAGCCTTGCGGTTCGAATCCAGAGGACGATGTTTGGGGGAAGGGCATGCTGGACAGCACGGGGCCGACCCGCGACGTCACACCCATCTTGGTGTTGTCTGATGTTGCGGGCATGCCGTCGTCCTGGTTCATGCCGCTGAATCGAATCGGTCCCCGTGAACGCGACGACGCATTCGGACTACGGACAGAGTGCCGCAGCGCCGACGTGTTGGGCTGTGGGTAGGCCGGCGGGTACATGGACGTCTCCGGGAGGCTCTGGCGAATGGGATCGTATATCATATTGCCAGGTGGCGTGGGTGCGGTCGCAGGACTCGAAGCTTGCTGCGGCTGCGATTGTGGCACAACCTGCTGCAGAGACCCTGCGTGATGGCTGGTCACGGTTCCGGCGTTGCCTTGGGTATGAAATAGGAGGGTTAGGCTCGAGTTCGGAGAGTTGGTAGTGCCCGTCAGTGACCAGGCGAGAGGTGGCCCGCTCTCCGGCATGGGTGAGGCTGGGAAGTCTGTGGATTTCGTGGAAAACCGTGGCGTCAGACTGTCCCGCCGACTGCGTCTGGTGCTCTCATACTCTTCTGTCGTGAATGTCTCGCAGTCTTCCTCGCCATGGGACTTCTGGTCCAGCACGTTGAGTATATACCTAACTCCACCCCAGTACGCGTGCATCTGCTTCAGGGCCTTGTAACAGAGCTGATAGTTCTGGAGCGCCGCTGATGCCAACAGGAGATGTTTGGACGAGGTACTATTTGGGTCTCCAGGATGTGGACCTTGGTTCTTCAGCCCAGGCGGTGGCGACACCATCCGCGCGTCGGGCTGTGGTGTACTCACTTTGGACTCGAGTAGGAAAGCACACGCGGCGATGTAGATGGGTTGGGAGGTGAAAGGGTTACCGATGAAACATCTAGGATCTAACAGCTCGGCGAAGGCTAGGATGTCGGCAATGGTCTTGGCGCTCGACATGGACAGCTCTCGACTGTGGGCTTTGAGCTGGTGCTTGCGGTCGACGGTTCCCTTTGACGTGAGCAAGGTGGGTTGATGGAGGACTATGATCAAGGCATGGAACCAGAAGTGAAGCAGTATGAAGGTAGTGCCATGGGTATTCTTCACGTGCGCTTGGAAGTTGTTGGCATCGAAGCGCAGACGCGGGTCCATTTTCTGGTGTAGTCTGGTCAGCTCGTTTTCCATGCCGACAAGACGATTGAGCTTGTCCTTGGTGAGATCCTTGGGCTCCTTGATATTGTTCAAGACATCGGAGACCCGGCCGTACAGATGAATGATGTGTAATAACGACGCATACGGGTCGGGCCACTGGGACTCGTGCTTCACCCGTGACCTGGGAAGGCCGAGATCGAAGTCATCAGCCCTCAGGGTGACGGGACGCCCCGTGCCGGACGAGATGGCGCGATCGAGGAAGAAGACGGCCCAGAAAGTGTCGATGCGCTCTTGCTCGATCTCTCTCTGCTCTTCGGGGCCAACAGCAACAGAGGGCTCGTCGCCGTCTGGCCTGTCCTGGTGGGATTCATCCAGGCGTCTGTCGATCCAACGGGTCGGCCAGGGATCTTTAGGCCCATGGTACTTGACGCCGTCCTCCTTGGACAAGCCCAGGTCGATGGCCATGCGGATGGCCACACCCAGATACATCCACAATGCGCTGTCCTGATCAGCGCCGAAACCATCGTAGGCCATCAGCAGACACGCCTGGACAGCCGCCACAGAAGGACAGGCGAACGTGTCTACGGTGGCGGCCTTGGCACGCTGGGCCCAGACGTGACCGTACTCGGACTTGGCGAGCTTGCCGTCGTTCCAGGTCCTGAACAAGCTGACATCGGAGAAACGGGCGGCGAGGGCGCAGACGGCATCGACGAGGATGGGCTCCACGCGCTTCTCCATGACGAGCTGGGGGAACTTGTGGCGGTTGAGGAAAGGGTAGTTGCAACCGAGGCGGAGGAAGAAGGTCTCGACGAGGCTCAGGATGAGAGGATGGACGGGGCTTGGGTCGTTGATGTCGTAGACGGGGATGTCCTCGATGTTGCCGAGGTCGACGTCGGGCTGTGTCGTGGACAGGAGTCCGGCTGCGATAGAGCCGACACTCGGCGACGTGGCGGACATGGAGCTCCGTCGCTTGTCGTTGACCTTGACGACCATCTGCTTGAAGCCCGGCACGATGGCGGTCGGGCCGAAGTAGCGGAAGTAGGGGACGCGCTGTCCGTTCTCGTTGTGGTGCATGACGGGAGATCGACTGTTGGGACTGCGGCCATCCTCGGTGGAGAAAGAGGTGTTGCGTGGGTTCGTCGGCCGCGACGACATCGCATCACGTCTTGGGGTGGTCTGGGACTTTTGCGACCGGGCATCCTCCCAGTCTACGGCCTCGGTCTTGTGCGGGAGCAGCGGCGTGGCATAGTCGCGCGGAGTGTTGGACGTGCGACTCGACAGCGTTCCGGAGGCATCGTCGTTCCCATTGAGACCGCCCGCGCCGACATCAACGTTACCGCTACCGCTGTTGTTGCTGACGAGGGTACTATTGGGCTCCCGGGAGCGTCTCAGATCGTGCTCGGGGTCGCCGTCGGGATAATGCTCTGCTCCGTCGTCGAGGTGTCCGGCCTTGCGCTTCTCGACGACGTCCGAGTAGCCCAGACAGACATGGCCGTTGTTCTCGCAGGTCGAGCAGGTGGGCTGCTCGCCGGCACAGCGCGTCTTGCGTTTCCGACAGGTCAGACATGCGGCGTTGATGCGTCTGCGCTTGGTGGGTGGCTGGCCCTGGTTGTTGATGAAGCGGATCTGTTTCGGCGTCGGCAACGGGTCGTCGTTGGCGTTGATGTTGTCCATGTTCAAGTTGACCAGGGTCGCCATCGTGGGCGGATCCCCTCCAAGGCTCCTCTCTGTCAATCACTGCTGTGTCGCTTGTCCTTGTTCCTGTTCTTGTTTATCCACTTCGTATTCGGCGGCGGCGGCGTCGTCGTCGTCGTCGTCGCCTTCCTCGGTGCTGTGGTGGCATCAATTGTCGTAACCTGAGCAAGGTGGACGTCGACGTCGGCACATTATGAACCCAGTTGACGGACTGGAGTTACATAGTGATGGAGATGGCGAAGATAAATGTCAGCTTCCAAACGATGCAAACCCCACAGGGTCAGCCTGAGAATCTGGGGGAGTGGCGGACAGCGGTGGTCGGGCGGGGTGGTCTCCAAATGCCTAGAAGTGCCCAGACTTTCCAAGGTTATTAGTGGGTGGACTCCCACGAGCGGCGATGCTGCCATGGTAGGAACTGTATCCATGCGGGAATCATAATTACTCACGTTAATATTATTGACTGACTGGAGATATGAGATACGAACCTGACTCGCCTGATTGTGTGCGATAGGCGCACGTCTACGGATGTGTTATGTTTGCCATGCTACCTCAACATTGTTCAGTGTGATACGAAATGTAACTACACGTAGTACGACACAGATTCAGATTATGGCATGCGGTTTCTCCCTGAGTACCTACGGAATAGCAGGCGACGACCCAGCTCATGAACTCTGAACTCTGACCATGTGTATGTATCCAATTGTCCACGGCCTGCTGATATGGAGAACATGGCAGACAAGCAGAGTAATCCCATGGGCGAACACGCGAGTATCTGAATACAACTGTATTGAGAAGAACAGCGGAGACTGGCGCTGATGTGTCTACAACCCACGGCGCATTACTCAATAGAGACGTTGAGCCGTCACATCTTTTACTCAGTCACTGTCGTCTGTGTCATTCATCAGGCACAGCCATCGACACACCCTTTGGAGGCGAAAGGTAAGTAGCCTTGAAGTAAACTGTACAGATTTTTTTGGTCTTCGCACTCGGCGCTGGTGACGATTGGCATCGCAAACCACTGTTCTGCACTGGATGTGTTCGCTGCTACGCGGACCTTTCCACGGCACTGGCGTGAGACCTACCCCGACAACTTCCTGGCCTCCTAAATACCACGCTACCTAGTAACCCCGGTCCACCGGCGATTCGGGCGACCTTGGAGCAGGAGGCAGCTCGGCAGGATGTTTCATGGAATATGCCGGGCTTTTTAGAAGCTGTGGGTTGGTAGAAATCCTCCGTCCCGTTATTGGTATTCTTCGTGTCTGGCAGGTTCGATATCCTCCATGCACACCTCTAGACTACATGGAGCAGGTCGTTGACAGGCACACGCGTAGGCAGGCAGGCGGTAGATGGTCTCTTTTCAGAGACTGCTCACTGGGAACACTCGGTCACATCAACACCTGGCAGCTCTGCCATCTTGACCCGGAGAGGATGAGTAACATAACCCTCACAGACCCAATCGCGGGCACAAGCACAAGCACATCGAGAAGTAAGGAGCCTGATTTGAAATGCCAGGGCTGGGCCTGTATGTGCTTCCGCCCACTGCTGCACTCTCACTCGTCGGGCCTGGTTTCCAGGGATATGCACCCAGTCGAACAGTCGCCCTCATCGTCGATGCTGTGCTACGTTGTGAAGGTATACGTAAGGCATCGGAGCCAATGACAATGCACCGTCACGGACATCTTCATCGACATATCCCTCGATTGATGCCTTGATTGGCATTGATTGGCAGGGCATTGATATCCCGGATGATCTGAGATGACTGTACATATCTCGTCGTCACAGCATGCAGCCGAGAGACACCAAACAGCTTCCGACTCGAGTCATTATACGTATGATGCATCGGAGAGTGAAGACTTGATATCTTCTCATTCGACACTCGGCGGGCTACCAGATCGCGTGAGGCAAGGTACACACTTCAATGTGCTACGGAAGACGAGCGGCCAGTTCCATGTGTTCCAATGTGACCATGCATGTCCAGCACCATCACAACGTACATGACTTTGCACACCCATTATCGTAAGCGATCTGCAAACGAAACCAAGTAACCGCTGATATCAGCGAGCATAAGCAAAATCACCCGCGTTTATACATTTGACAGTCAAAGGAGAAAAGGGTTCCAGTTTCTCAATTTACATTGATGATTTCGCAACCCGTTCTCAAACTCAACCAGGACAACGCCCAAGGTACACAGGATAAGTCTTGTGGAAGTGGTCGCCTTCGAGTATTTGAACCCATAGGTAGCATTCACAGTCAGAACGCCGCGTCATCCAAACACGATGCTCACTCCCATCTCCGCACTGATCTTTCTCCAAAGGTCGGGATGGTTCGTCCTCGTCACTGCGTCCTCATTTGGTGTATCGAGTCTCCTCCAGACTTCCTGCACGATGCGCCATGCTTCACCGATATTCGTCATGCCCTGCCTTCGTTCGACTTCCTCAAACGCCTTCTTCCCCTGCTCGCGGTCTTCGCTTCCCGTTGCCTCGCAGGCCGCCACGAAGAGCGGCCAGAGGAGAGCCCCCATCGGTCCCCGAGCAGCTGTTGTCTCGACGCAGTGGCGGAGTGATGCGTGGGCGTGCTTCTGTACCGATTTGTGCGACGGCTCGTATTCGTAGATCGTTCTGTAGAGATAGACGAAGGCGCTGTGCCGGTACGCGAGGGCATTATGCAAGATGGATTGCAGACGCGACATTTCCGGAATCTCCTCGCTGGGCGTACCGTTCCGTACGAGAATGTCATCCAGAATGCTGATATTCGGCGGCAGACATGGTTTCCATCTTGTCAAAGCGGTCTCGATCGCCTGGGACATGGCGTCGAATTCGGCGCGCAGTACGGCAACTTTCGATGTCTGCTTCAACCCCTGGGCGGTCTCCAGTTCATGCTTTACTGATAATAGGTTGGAGAGGCGGTGCATGATGGGCCATAGCGTCGTGGCCATGCCCAGCAGCGTGTCCACGTTAGTGAGGGGTGATGCTGCAGGTGCATCGAGAGGCGGAAGTGGGAGAAGTCCGCCGGCACTTGGAGCGGTTGACAATGGTGGCGTGCCTAGAGACAGTGCCGTGATCACGTCGTAAAACCCGAAGGCCTGGTTGGATGTTAGTATAGACGGGCAGAGGGCTGCTTTACGGGAAGCACCGGAACACCTACACGCTCCAGAAATAAGCTTGCTGGGTTTAGTTCCTGTTTCAAGCATAGGATCGTGAAAGCCCCCTTTAGATGGCCGTCGATGATATTTGTCCGACCCCGTTGGACAAGCTATTCATCTCTGAGGTTAGTAGACGAAAATGGCAGAGTTACTGTGCGAATGCATATCTCTTACCACCTCGTAGTACACAAGGAGCATGATAGCAGCAAGCACCTCATTCCTGTTGACCTTCCCTTGATGCTCGATAGCCCTGGCCAGTTCTTGAATGGCCTGGTTGTGGAAATACGAAGACCTTTCGGTGTTTTGGACACCTCGATATTCTAGATGGGCGCTCGATAGGGCGTAGATGGCATACATGACGGGTGAGCTGTGATGGGACAATGGAAGCACGAACTGCTGGAAAGGATTGCCCGACTCCTCCCGAAAGACGATTAGGTGTGACAGCACATTGCAGAAATGATCGACTAGCGCTCGTCTATTTGGTCGACACGAGAACTCGGAAAAGGCTGGGATTGAAAACTCCAGCGTCGGACACACAGTAGGACGCGGCGCTATCATGGCCAGTTCGGGAGGGCGAGACCGCAGTGGTGCCTGGGGAACAACACTGTTCGACTCATGTCGGCCGGGCTCTGAGTGCTGGCGATCATCGTCCTTGTTCTCATCGTGAGAGATAGATCCTTCGTCAGGAGAGAACGGGTCATTGTGGCTTGGATAATCATCATCGAGAGATACGATAGCCGAACCTGACGCAAATTGGTAGTCGTCTTTGAGAGATATTCTGTCTAGTGGCGACTCCGGCGAGAAGCTTGATTGGGAGTTCCTTTTTCTGCGCTGCCGCGGCTGAACCGCCTCATAAGTACACGCGACGCCGCGCTCGACACAACGAGCGCAGTGGGGGCGTTTCTCGTCACACTTTTTCTTCTATGATACCACCGCAAAGTGTCAGTCTCGAGACAAAACAAGGATACAGATGCTGGCCTGTGTACCTTTTCTTTGCTGTGATCCTGTCAGTCTCTCCTACTTTGATATGAATACGGTGATTGACATACCAATAAGCACAGCCTGTGAAATGAAATTAGATCATTAGCATCGACGTTACTGATATGTTACATGGAAGGCAGGCGAGGAACCTCTGGGAGGGCACTTATCAACTCCCACCTAGAAAGATGATCATTGCGATTGTCTCAGACTAACCTGCTCTCGACCGTCTTTTTGGTATCTTTCGGGGCGCGACCCTAGTATACAGCAACATGGCCTTGTGTGATGGAGCTGGCGCAAGCAAATTTTCCTGACTCCTTCGCGAAAGGTGTAGCTGTCAATCACGATCTTCTTTTCTTATGATCATCATTCGCATTGTATAGATTGGCGAGCCGGGAGCACGTGAGGGTTGTTCTGAACTAAGATGGGCCAATCCGGTGTATGAAATATCCTCATAATATTGTCCAAGGGGCAAGTGAAGACACTACTAATGAGGTTAGGAGTTTCGCAAAGCACACCGTTGCCTGTGTAGGGTCTGCAGCAGCCGAGCAGCATACTCAATGTCCGGGCCAGATCCAGCAATGGCAATCTGCTAATATGCTAGTTCACGTTGGTGGATGAACTCTTGACTGTGAAAAGGCGAGGGTTGGCGGCGGCGGAGGCGGGGGACTGCGACAAGGGGATGAACTTGCGGGGTTGGCCGGAAGCAAGGGTTTAGTGCTCCTCAAGGCCATTTCTTCGGCGCCGTTCTTCTCTTGATGATTGGGACTCTGAGTACAGATGTACATAGATGAGATCATGTGACGGAAGGAAGAGAAAGATTGAGAAACGTGCGATATGCTCATCATCTCTAGATGTAGTTGCCGAGTTCGTCGCATGCGTGCTATTGGCTTGTCTACAGACATAAATGATACCTCGAACACAAAAGAAGATGTGATTCGTGAACCTAGAGATGGAAGGATATGGAGGCGAATTGACCTACAGGTTAGCAGGATGATAATTTGCCATATGGATAATATGACGTTGCTGGCTTACCACTTTCAGTAGTGCTCTACTATGTAGTATCTTTTCTAATTTTACTACTAAATATTACCCTAACAGTATTTAGGCCCGAGCTTTTTAGCAATTTATTAAATAGTCTTTAATACTATAACGTCGGCGCCCTATTTTTAATTAAAATAGTTACGATAGCGCACCCGCGTTTAGTTATAACTAACACTTTAATTTTAACTTTAAATATTCCACCATTTTATTTAACCTATTATAACTTAACTACTATTATTATTTTTGTTATTTTTTGCTTTATTTAACTATATCGGACTTTTTTTATCGCGATATTGTTTTTTAGCGTATTTTTAGCGAAAACACTAATTTATCGACCGTCGACCTTAACGTTATTAACTTTATTTAAAAGCTTAATTTAGGCCTTTCTAGCCTTTTTAAAGGCCTTAATACACCCTTTATACCTTTTAACAAGAGTAAAAAGGAGACTTACTTTTTAGTCGATTTTTTTAACGCTTTAAAAAAAGACTTTTACAGCTTTAACGATTATTTTAATAAAAACCGAGCCTATATAAACCCTAATTACCGTTTTTTTAATATCTTAATCGCTTAGCGTAACCTTTAGGCCTTTATTATGCCCCCTCTTAAAACGTACGTACGTTTAGTTATTTTTAAAAACGACGCCTTTATATAATATCGTTACTAAAACCGCTTTACTATACGCGGTAAAACTACGGACCTTTTACAAAACGATAAGTATAAAATTAAAGTTATTAAAAAGCATAACCTTAACTTTTTTAAAACGGAAATAGCCTATATAGTAAAAAAAACGTACGGGCAAATTAAATACGTCTTAAATAACCCTTTAACGCTTAGAAAAAAAGGTCGAAATAATGAAAAAAAAGTGGATTACTATTAAATAACGGCTATTCGCAATTTCTTTTACGCAGACTAATAAAATCGATAGCTACCGTATTACGATTATTATATTAAAATACCAAAACTTCGTAACTTTGGCGAAGTATTTTTATTTAGAATTATAGCTAAACAAGGCTATTTTCGACGTTAACAAAAACGAACAAAACTTAACTTTTCCGTTAAAAACCAAAAGTTTAGGGTTAAATGCTATTAGCATTATTTCTAGCGATAGCCTATTATTAAGGCTTACATAACTTTAGGCCTTAGTATTTTTAACAAAACGTACGTAATTTTAAAGCTTTGCCACTTTTATTATATTACTTTTTATAAAGGTAAAAATGCTATAAACTTTAAATATATTAAAAAACAGGCTTTTTACGGCTAGATATTATAAAATAAAATATAAGGCAGCTATAAAGGTTAGTATTATATATAGCCTAAAAAAAAACGGCAAAATTAACAACTAAAAGTACTATAATATGGTTATTTTTCGAATTAAGGCCTTTTATAAAGTATTAGGCTATAAAGCCCCTTTTTAGCAAAATAACGTACTTATATATAAGTTAAAATATACTTTTAAGCGCTTTAAAAATAAGGGCATTTAAACGATCTTATAGCTACTTCAAAGCCTTAACTTATTACTTATTAAAAATATTTAAGCCTAGTTAAAAAACTATATAGAATATACTTTTAACTTTTAAAATCTAACCGCTAATAAATTATTTAGGGCTGTATATAAGGCATAAAACGAGATTCTAGCGGACTTTATTTAAACATACTATGTATTAACGTAGTACAAATTCTAAAAGTGTATAAAGGAGGGTAAGCGATAGCAAAATGCTTAAAAAGCTTTATTTACGTTATTAAGCTTTGAGATAATCTTAAAAAATTGGTTCTAAATATATTTTTCAAGCCAGATTATATATAAATAGTACAAATTTGCGAAATAACACCTGTTTGGGTTAATGGTGGCAAAATATTATCCACATGGCAAATTATCATCCTGCGGACCTGTACTCGCCTAAGCCGTGGCCCTCGGCCTGAATAAAGATAGCAGTATTCTTGTACGTTGCACACGGCTCCAGCCTCTGCTTCTATCCCTAGTAGAGATGCAGATCATGCGATCCCTTTAGACGATCTGACTACTAGTTTCCGGCAGATGAGCGTGTGCTAACAAGGAAGCTTGCGAGCCTTTCGCCTGTTCCTTTCAAGTTTCATCCGATTCTAACCCGAAAGGAGCGCCGCAGACCCATGTTGACCTCGATCTCGGAAAATAGGCGCGCATTACCGTCCTCCGACGTCCGAGCACGAGCCTCGCTGGCCATGCACGCTGGCTACATGTATCGATAAATTATGGTCTTGAAGACTTGAACCGGGCACCAATGGCAGTTATCGACCAGAAAATGGTCGACAAGATGGAGGCACTTTGATGCGTCTATGCAAAGTTCATTGGTATCGCGGGTGTCGAACCGTTTGTTGAGATCTGGGGATCTGCTTCTCTGCATACCACCACATGTAGGTGACCACGCGCGGATGGGCCCCCGGACAAGTTGCATCTTTGCAGCCACCGCCCGCGAAGACCCCAAACATTTCCCCAATTGCCTCCCCTCCTACATCTCCTCGAATGTGTTGCACGATGTCTTGCAGGAATCCCAGGCGCCATCAACGAAGCTCATACGTGCGCCGAATCATAAGGGTGTGAACCCCTTGTAATTGATTGCCATGGAGTCCAGAAGGCTCCGGACGCGACCAACAGAGCGCCGCCAATATACGCCCCGGACACGATGCGGTCGCATCGGCTCTGTTACCGCGGGACTTTGCAGTCCATCGCTCAGTATACTGTAATCTGGTCCAATCGTGAAGAAGTGAGATGCTGACAGGCGGGGGCCGAGAAGCCTGGCGAAATGGACATTCCTGGGGCCGGAAAGCGACGCTGCCCTCATGCACTGGAAGTTCTCACTATGGCACCAAGTTGCATGAAGAGGCGATAGTCTCCACGCAGCATCCCCCATGTTTGCATATCTCGGGGGCTCATTTTGGGGCACCAAGCCATAAGCTGTCAGCGATGTCCAACAGACAACGAATTCCCATAGGCTCGCCGAACCGTTTTCGTGGGAAATGCCTTCCGACCTATGGCTGTTCGTATCGTTGACAGCGGAAAGACGCATCTTGCCGATCCATACCGTCGGTCCCATATGCCACACATTGTAGACAAACCAGCATTTGGATTCTCTGCCTAGAAGGACGAGAGCCTTCTCCCTCTCGACAAGATCATAGTCTGGCACATGCCACTGCAGGTCTGGTAGCTTCATTTGTGTTTTGGTTGCTGTCTTGCTACCGACTTCACGTTTCTTCCGTGCAAGCCACTCCATCCCCTCTAACATTGATCCGCTTCTTGCTTATCTTGGGACCGGTGTCAGTCAGCTCAAGATCAGCTTGACGCGGGGGATTGGTGCTGAGCCCGAGCCTGCTCAGGCAAATAGGGTTGTGAGCCATCGCCTTTCGACACAGTTCTATCGACTACGTTGTCTGCGCATCCTCGTTCACAGTGGATATTACGATAATTGGACTGCACTATTCAGAATCGTCATAACTTGTTTCCTGACCCCACACGAGGCCGAGGCCGTTGGCGATCCAGGCGAGAGATCCTAAGCTCCGACAATGAGGGAGG
Organism: Xylariaceae sp. FL1019; assembly: GCA_022578705.1. Lineage (NCBI taxonomy): Eukaryota > Fungi > Ascomycota > Sordariomycetes > Xylariales > Xylariaceae > Xylariaceae sp. FL1019. Next base: position 79,430 of record MU391996.1, on the reverse strand, counting down.
CCTTGCGATGCTGCGGCTATGTACTGCTTCTCGGTACGCTTGCGTCCTCGGCACAGCAGGGCGAGTCACACCTCGATGAGGTCAGCCAATACGAGGTTCACTGGATCGAGAAAAATGACTTCTTTCGCGTTGGAAAAAGAAAGGCTGTCTGCCAGAAAGAGAGTTGGTCATTGTGCCCGTCCTCGGTCGGTGGTGGATGCTGCCCAGACAATTACTCCTGCGATACAGCCTCTTGTTATGCCACCACCGCAGGTCCGACATCTGCATGTGGGTTAGCAAATCACTTCAGCTGCCCTATTACAGCAGGCGCCGGTAAGCGGATAAAAGCTCGGATTCATCATTGGAGACTAACATGCTTGGTCCAAGGTTCCTGTTGCCCAGTCGGCTACATTTGCAATACTCAAGGCGGCTGCGATCCTCCCGAAGGGCAAACCATCGACTGTCCTGTGAGCTATTTCAACTGCCCAGTTTCTCTCGGAGGTGGATGCTGTCCTGATGGAAGAATCTGCGGCTCAGGTGTATGTTACGACGGCACTCCCTCCACATATACCGTGTCTGTGTCCGCAACAACTACGGACTCAGAGGGGCATCTATTCACCACGGTCATAACATACACCACTACAATGACCGACGAGCCTCGCGCATCTGCCGAGTCGGCATCAGCAGCTGGTGTACCGCAGTTGGTGCCCAGTACGGTCGCGAAAGAAGCTGCTGTTCAAACAAGTGATAGCCATGGGAGCCACACTGGTCTGTCGTCTGGAGCGCTGGGCGGGATAGTGGCAGGCGTCGTCGTTATTCTTATCGTCGTCATAGCTGCAACGACCTTTATCGTCTTACGACTTCAGAAGGCAGAAAAGGCAGCCAATGCTGCTCAAGCGGCAGTCGAGTCCAAACCTGGCTTTTCAGATGGACATTCCCCCTTTCACAAGCCTGGCTTCGGGCGGCCGTCCGTATCGGAAATCGATGCTAGCACTGACGTTGATCCCTCGACCCAGATGCCCATCATGCACCCGTCTCCTCAAGTTCGATCACGAGCGGCCTCTAGCACCTTGGGTGATCAAACCCCGTCGCACACTCCAAATTTCACAAGTTCCGGCGCTTCGTCGCCACCAATATGGGGTGTGGCTTTCAACTATGCACCTTCGTCCAACGCATCAGATGGCCGACAATCAAGCCTTGAAGCCTACCCGCAACTTGATAGCCGCAATGCACTCACTTTTGGTCGTGTGAGCGCTGAGTCGCATGGATCTCACGGGCATAGCCGCCAGTCCAGTGATGCAAGCGAGTTGGAAGCACCCCACGGCGAATCTGAACTTGAGAACACGGGCCCGAATGGCGAGTCGACATCGCGCCGACGGTCAAGTAGCGCTTCTAGATCCCACAACAAACGGGCCAGTGACTTTCCGGGCCAACATGGCCGTGGTGAAAGCAGTGCCATCCCACTATCACCACCGTTGGGTACTGTTAACGAGATTCACGAATTACACGGCTATCATGGGCTCATGCATGAACTGTCCGGCAATCATCGGGATTCGTGAATGATCTACGTAACTTGAATATCTTCATGTTCATACTTCTTGGCAAAGGGTCTTCTCTGGTTTCGGCTGTTTCTTCTTGTACGAAATTATATATGAAGGCATCATTCTTGATAGATACTAGGAGATGTTTAGGCAGTCATTTGAGACCAGGTCGGCTTTTCTCGCTTTTGAAAGTCAGCAATTTTTGTTTTGCGCGTCTCTAGGAAAGCGCATGATTTAATGTAGATAGTCGAATTATTGACTATCCAGCGGATCTCGTCGCTCTTAGGAAGTAACCGAAGCCAACGCATTTTGAATGACTCGGAGTCTCACATGGCGCACCGTACACGCTGGCGGGCTGGCACGCGCTCCTACATGATCTGTATGTTGGCGCCGCAATTAGTAGCGGACTTTGCAGTCACAAAAGGCATATCTGTAGACAACTTTGATTCATGCCGGTTGAACATCGTACAGGGATCGGAATGAGAGCCGACAAAGTACACATAGGATTGATCTCAAGCGGATGGTGAAACGGATGATATTTGCACAAGAGATCCAGCCTGACCTGCTATGGTGGCATCGTTGTCGCTCTGAATGCCGTGTGCTTCAGCTATGAAGTTTCTTGCGCGATACTATTCTCAGATGCCAATTGTTAAATAACGCGGTATTGTTATAGCATCTGGATCCGATGAATGATAGCTGCCAACGATAGTACTACGCTCTATTATATCAGCACGTGTCTCAACTCGACATCACAACGACACCGGTGATCACATATGAGCAAGGCCTAATAAGACCTCAAATGTCATGGAGAAACGGAAATAATGACAGAGACTCATTACAGCCATCTCTACCACTTTGCCTGCCATTTGTCATGTTTCGGGATGTTTTCCTGATGCTGATGGACTATTCGGCCTGATGGTTTTATCAGTATTGTAGGGTAGGATCTCCCAAGTGGGAGTTTGTTGCGTGGTATTCCGTTACGGTGCTGGGGTCTAGGGGGCTTGAGATGACCCTGCCATTGCTTTTTCAGAGTCCGAGCAGCTGCTTCAGCCTAGCTGTCCACTGGCAACAGCGGGCGAAGTCTCGACACGAATCTACGAAAGTTGGGCCAGTGCGATTCCGCACTCAGCACAGACATCCACGCAATCGAGTGCAAGTTCCAAGGGCTTCCACTCGCCACGAGGTTTCCAACCTCCGGCGCCGCCAGTCCGCGACGTCTTCAAACTTTCTAGTCATTCCAACCTTCCCCGAGGGCGTCCTGCCGTACTGCGCCCGCGACACTCGACTTTACGCCACCATCCTTTCTTCCCTTTCTCTCTCTGGCACGTTAACGCAGGCATTAATCTGTATCGCATCACCACATCTTTTCTTCCCGTTTTAATCCGCCATCTTGGTTGTCTGGCATTTGTTCTTACTCATTCCGCCAAGCTTAGTTATAATCGTATCTCTCTCACAACTCCCCTCTCGACGCAACCAAACACCACACAACCCATGGCTTGACCCTCGTCTGCTGGTCAATCCGTCCTACCTGCCTCCCATACCTCGGGGACCAGTCACCTCGAATAGCAGTCTAGAGGTATTCTTCGGAGCGGCCAATTCGTCTTGACTGGCCGTCACTGGCCCCAAAAGTCGTCATGGCTTTCCAGACTCCCGCCGTCGTCTCCGTCGCCCAGGCCACCACGGAGCTGTGGCCTTCGATCCGCAACACCTTGGCCATCCCATTCCGCGCAAGAAGAGCCTCCCTCTCGACGCCCTCACAAGCCGAGCCCGTCCGCGAACGTGCTCCCATACAGCCCAAGGCTACTCCCGCCTCGCCGATACCCGGGCTCCCCGACTTCATGCGATATGTTGGTCTCGATGCCGTAGCCCCGAGCGCCCAGGTCACTGCCGCTCACTTCGACATACGAACGTCCATCTCGTCGATGCACCGCGTTGCTTTGATGGCCTCCAATCCCATCGTCCACAGGCTGTACCCTCAGCACCTGCTGCGGCGATCCCTGTCCACGACATCTCCTGCTCTCCGGTTCACGGCTCCAAGTCCCCTTTCGAACGTTTCACCGCTCCAACGGAGATTCTTCCAGTCTGGCGGCTTGTCTAGGAACCTGCTCGCGCGAATGGAGGAATCTGCCAATCGCAACCCGACGAGCGCCACTGCCCAGAATGCCTTCTACCAGGCTCTGCTCAAGGCCAACATGCCCGCCATCATCATCGAGCGCTACCAGTCCAACCGTTTCGCCACCAACGCCGCCACCACCGACGCCTACAACAAGGCCATGAACATGCTGGCGCCCACCGCCACCCACAGCAACCCCGACATCGATGCGACGGTTAAGAATCTCCCCGGCGCCCTCACCCAGACACAAGTCCAGGCCGTTACCCAGGCCCTCGCTGCTCGCTCTCGCGGTGCTAATCTCGCCGTCGCCCAGGACACAGGCGGCGTCGCTGCCAAAGGCACTAAGGATGGCCCCCTACACGTTGTCGTCGACGAGTCCGTGGGCAGCTCCGTCTTCCGCTGGAGCAGGTTCCTCTTATACTTTGCCCTGTTCACCTACCTGAGCCTGGTCATCATCACCCTGGCGGTCGAGAGTACCTCAATGCTCCGGCGGCCGGGCAGCAAAGCCGTCGACAGCGAGGTCAAGCCCGAACAGCAGAAGGCTCGCTTCTCCGACGTCCACGGCGCCGACGAAGCCAAGGAGGAGCTGGTCGACATGGTGGAGTTCCTGCGCAGCCCCGACAAGTTCTCGCAGCTCGGAGGCAAACTCCCCAAGGGCATCCTCTTGGTCGGTCCGCCCGGCACGGGAAAGACCCTGCTGGCCCGCGCCGTTGCTGGCGAGGCCGGTGTCCCCTTCTTCTACATGTCCGGCAGTGAGTTTGACGAAGTCTACGTCGGCGTCGGCGCTAAGCGCGTGCGGGATCTCTTCGCTGCCGCCAAGGCCAAGTCCCCCGCCATCATCTTCATTGATGAGCTCGACGCCATCGGCGGGCGCCGCAATGCCAGGGATGCCAACTATGTGAAGCAGACGTTGAATCAGCTGTTGACCGAGCTGGATGGTTTTGATCAGTCGGCCAACGTCATTATCATTGGCGCTACCAACTTTCCCGACGCACTTGACAAGGCTCTCATCCGCCCTGGCCGATTCGATCGCCATGTGCAGGTCGACTTGCCCGATGTCCGCGGCCGTCTCGCCATCCTGCAGCACCATGCCCGGAAGATCAAGGCCGAGAAGGATGTCGACCTCAAGGCGATTGCGCAGTCTACGTCTGGCCTCTCGGGCGCCGAGTTGGAGAACATTGTCAACCAGGCCGCTGTCCATGCAAGCAAGAACAAGTCCAAATTTGTCGGGAAGTGGGATTTTGACTGGGCCAAGGACAAGGTCATCATGGGTGCCGAGAGGAAGAGTATGGTCATCTCGGCCAAGGAGAAGGAGATGACGGCTTATCACGAGGCCGGACACGCTCTTATGCAGCTCCTCAGCCAGGAACATCACCCGGGTACACTCTACAAGGTTACGGTTCTGCCTCGCGGGCCTACTCTCGGCCACACGGCATGGCTGCCCGAGATGGACAAGTTCTCCTACACTATGGCCAATTACCGGGCCAGTATTGACGTGGCACTGGGTGGGAAACTGGCAGAGGAAATCGTGTATGGCTCTGATCAAGTGACTAGTGGCGCCTCGTCTGTAAGTGTTGCATCTACTGTCCCACTGTGAATGCGTTTCTCGTTCCCGTGCTGATCTTTATGTCTCAGGACCTGCAAAATGCGACGCGCAGTGCGTTCTCAATGGTGGCGTCCTTTGGCATGTCGGAGAAGCTCGGAAACATGGAATACTCGAGCCGATACGACAAGCTCAGCAGCGAGACCAAGGCCCTCGTAGAGTCCGAAGTGCAGCGCACGGTGGATGAAGCCTACGAACGGTGCCGCACCCTGCTGAAGAAACACCGCAAGGAACTTGACCTTCTGGCCAAGGCCTTGGTGGATTATGAGACGTTGAGCAAGGAGGAAGTGGAGAAGGTCATTCGGGGGGAGGTGTTGCCCAACCGCATGAGTGTTCCGAAAGGACCCATGGTTGTCCCGGCCAGTGCTGCGGCTCCTTCGCCGGGAGCTCCCGAACCGCCTGCTGAAGGTTCACCACCTCCGCGGCCTCCTGTTGCGCCCCCGCCCGGTGCCCCTTCCGACGGGAAATAGACGACGAGGAGAGACACCGTACAGTCCAAGCGCTGCAAAGTCTAGAAGGCACCCACTATCTGTCTTCCTTGGAATCTTGTATCTGGAAACATGGTCATCAGCTCTGAACCCTGTTCAGAGCCGGTCGTATGATCTGACGGGTGCTCCTGTCCAATACAGCAGCGAGCGAGAAGCTTCCTAGGAGGCGACATATTACGAGATCAGAGCGCAAAGAAAGCATAGTTTTACTGACATAGCGACGAGACGGAGCCACTGTTCGATTCGCATCTTGGAGGCGAGCCACGCCCCGGCGTACACCGTCCATGGACTGGCGACAAGATACGGATCGACTGCTCCCTTGTATTTGATATGTGCTTGTGTACATGTACATAGCTGCGAGCGCGTCATGGGCCGGGACGCTACGTGCGTTCGTGTCTGCCTGCCATGGCTGCGTGGCAAGCTCACACGTTGTATGAATAGAATAGGAAAGATCGAATGTGCTAATTCTTCTTTGTTCACTTGAAGTTGGCTGTGGGGCTCTCTATAGTGCTCGTCTGCAAATCTGATAAGATGTGATCTGATCTTTTCCGATCTAAGTAGATATCACTGGTATGTATAATGGTAATCCGCATACCAACCTGACATATGTCACTACTTGGTACCCCCAAGTCATTCGGCCGGAACATCGGCCCTGGTAACTGGAATGCAGGATACATAGCTCTCATCATTCTGAAATGCAAGCAGAATGGCAACAGTGCACGGGGCATGGGCCTCGATGCGTAATGTGCCAAGATGTGGTGTAGTCACGGGACTATATTGCAGACTCCTCTCACCGCTTTAAGTTTGGGTTGGATATCTGGTATCGTCTGCTCTGCTCGTGACCTACATGGCTATCAACATGGTTAGAGGGGATAGGAGACACGAGTAGCGAGATAGTGACTGAAGTCCGGACTTGGCGGGGGAGATTGCTGGTGAATAAGGGGATCTGCGCGGAACAGAATTTCATTGAATGGCCCGTGGGTTATGTAGTGTGCCCTAGATGGCCAGATATACGGTAGTGTCTCGTAGATTCTAGAAGACATGTACACAGCTTTGACAGAGACACGTGCCCTACATCCGTTGACTATAGGTACACTATCAGAACACCGTCGCAAACAGACGTTGTGGGCGTCAAGCCGTGCCCTGAACGATCGATTAGACCCTGAATGCGCAACCAATCACGGGGGTTGGCTGCATGCACGATTCGCCGCGGCATGCTTCCGTTGGTCGGAAAAGACGATGCGGTCCAGAGACACAACTCGGCTCTTGGAATTGGCGCATTGAGATGGTCGAAGAGCCTAGGGCGGACGAGGAACATGCTCCCCAGGTCATTATCGGACTGAACAGTGAGAAATACCACGGCGTTAGAGTTGCCGGGGCTTAGCGGTACCTGAGGATGACGTCACTCCCGCTGTCGATTCGACGAGGGCAGCGAGGTGCGTGGCTGCAATGATACAGTTTGGAATGTCGTCAAGCTTCAACGACACAAGACCCGTTGGCATCACGTCTTCTTCATCTTTCAATCCTGGGTGCGCCCATATATTCCGTGACAGGCCTCGGTTCATTCTAATTTGCACACCTACCTTGCCTACAGAACCCACGACGAGCTTTCTCTGCACACATACCTGATGTAGACAAGGCTCTTTTCGAGAAGAAATTGCTCCCGTGTTCACCACCGTCGTCCCCCGACAGCCTACCCGCTTCCTGCAACATGCAGATACCATCCCGGTAACGTCGTCCGTCTTCGAGAGATCGAGGATCGACTGCATCTACGTGGAGTAAGACAAGAAGACAAGCAAGAGTAAAACTTCCCGTTTCCTTAGTCTCTGCATGCACTCCGCTCCGTCGTCGCTATCCGCTCCTGCTTCTCCACCACGATCCCTCGATTGGCACACGATATCAGGGTCTGCCGAAAACCTATTGCGCCCCGCGGTGAATTTCCAGAGCGTTAAAACACACCGACTACCACTGAACTATTATTTCCACGTTTCATTTGTCATTCAGCGGACGCTGTACTTTAAGTCACGACCTGCCATTGAGTGTTGGGTCCGATGCCTTGCCGACGTACTTAACGGGTTGCGTAGTTTGCAACCTGGTACCCACCTCAACCCGCCTGCTCTCACATGCTCCCGCCTAGCCGCAAAAAAGCAAATCGATATTGACGTGAAGGCTTAGTACTATCTCACTGTTTGAGATCTGCTCGTCTCATCACTGGCTAGGCCCAACCTCACATCTGCACTTCTCTCACCTACAGGGATCGGCACAACTATACACGTCAAAATCCGTCAGCCCGCCAGAGTATAGAGTCAGAGTGCGGAGTCATTCTTGGCCAGAGGCACCTGTTACTCCTAGCTCGAGATGAAGTTTGGGAGAAAGTATGTCTCTCATCTTCGTGTCACGGGGCACACGGCCTGTTTATTGGCCACAAAACCCATGGGAATACTCACACGATAGCATAGTCTTCCCCGGAACCAAGTCCCAGAATGGGCTGCATCGTATATCAACTACAAAGGCCTGAAGAAGCTGATCAAAGCCGCCGTGGAGACGACTAAGGCGGGCGAGGATGTCGATCTAGCAGGTGTGCTTCTTCCTTGCAAACGAGGGTCTGATAGATCCTGGCACGCCCCTGACCATACTGCACAGAGTTCTTCTTCGCTCTGGACCGCAATCTCGAAGACGTAGATTCCTTTTACAACAAGAAATTCGCCGAGGCACACAGACGCCTCAAGCTTCTGCAGGATCGCTATGGCCGGTGTCCGGACGTTGCTGCCGAGCTCGACGTCCCAGAGACTGAGGAGTTGATGACAGCTCTGCTCGAGATCCGGAGTCAGCTGAGAAATTTGGCGTGGTTTGGTGAGATTAATCGACGAGGATTCGTCAAGATCACCAAGAAACTGGACAAGCGGGTTCCCAATTCCACGACCAAAGACCGTTATATCACCACCAAGGTCGATCCCAAACCTTTCGCCAAAGATTTCACAGTGGGGCGGCTGATCAATGAGATCAACAGATGGCTGTCTGTACTGGGAGACGCCCAGCATGTCGACGATGCTAGATCCGACATATCATCAAGGTCTGTCAGATCTCTCGGCAGGGCAACAGTCAAGGCCCTGCCGAGCGTGCCCAAAACTGTGCTCGACGCGCTGGATACGGCAATCCGGGAAGACGATGTAGTGGCGCTGGAGCGTAGCTTGTCCGACAGCAAGTTCGACGCATCTTCGCTAGCATCTCAAGGCTTTTTACATAGCCTGCTTCAACGATGCATCGCCTCGGTTTCCAAGAAATGCATTGCCTTCATTTTACCACAACTTCAGACCCTCTACGAACCTGATGACCTCAACGAGCGGAACGCGATTCATCGGCTCGTCATCAACATCGGACGCGCCAAAACCGCATCCATTACCGGCGATCTGGAAGCGAATACGGTGGCCCTTCCCGTCAAATCTCACTACAACACGCACTACGTTGCGCCTACATTCCAGGCGCCCGCCACGACGCCCCTTCCCGGTGATGATGTCGCCACCCCTATTCTCCTGACGAGAACAGACGAGACTGTTCAGCTCCTGGATTTTTTCTTGGACACTTTGCTCCCCGAGCAGCGTTCTGCCTTGAGCACTCCAGATTCTCTGGGGCGCATTCCCCTTCACTATGCGGCGCATTATGGTCTCGTAGTGCTTTGTGAGATCATCATGGAGAAGATGCAGAGATGGGGCCAGTTCGACGTCGCCCATGGTATCGACGCCCCGGAGTGGCAGGATGAAGAAGGCAATGCGCCTCTGCATCTCGCTGTGATGGGTGGACATCCCCTCACGACCAGGTGCCTCCTTCAAGGAGAGAATTGGCAAGGGTTCGACCACGTGCACAGAAAACCGGTATCCAAGTCGAGTGCCGTTTTGGCCATGGCCACGAGGTCCAACTACGTGCGGATTGTCAAGCTACTCGTGGATGCGGGCATGGACATCAATTGGCAAGACGGAACAGGGGAGACGGCGCTACACAAAGCAGCACGCTTTGGTCATGCTGAATGCGCCCGAACTCTTATCGAGGGATCGGCCGAACAAAAGGCAGACCTCAGCCTGACGGAGCAGTCATTTGCGTGGAATGCCCTTCATATTGCTGCCGTGGACGGACACATCCAAGTAGCACAGCTGCTTGTCGACGCCGGGATCGATGTCTCGCAGGCCGATTCGTTCGGGTGGACAGCCAAAGAACACGCAGCATTGCGTGGTCATTTGCAGGTTGCTGAACTTCTGGATTCTGAGGCCGCTGCCGCTCCGCAGGCTACTAGAGACTCGGATGAGGTCGAGTCTTCCTCTCCTCGTTCTTCCTCGCCAACCGAGAATCCTTCGTTGGAGGATAGGAGGTCCAATGGCAGCACGAGGGTGGCTGATCCTATCAAGTCTTTCGGCCACCGCTACCTCAAAGACGAGTGTTTGGTCATGGTCAGCTTGGGGTCAATGGATATGCGCAAGGATATCGAGCCCGTGAAACTAGACCGCGTGCCCCTCGCAGAAGCGCACACGAATGAGCTCGACACGGCTTTGTCCGTCGTCATTTCGGCCCAGGGTGCTCAGGGCGATCCTACGACCATCGATTTGCCTGTCCACGACAATATCTCTACCGAGCCTATTCTGTTCCGCACGTCAGATGCCTCCAAGGTGAAGATGCTCTTTGACATCGTGCCGACTTATTCCGGTAATGAGAAGAAGAAAATTGGCCGGGCCGTGGCTTTGCTGTCCTCGGTCCGTCCGAGCATAGGCGCGAAGCGTATGAATCTGCAGGGCGATGTGTGTGTGCCCATCATGAACTCCAATCTCGAAGTCATCGGGGCGGTTAACTTCAATTTCCTCATCATCACACCTTTCACACACCCGAACATGGAGATCAACTCGCAGCAGACATACTGGAAGAAGCTAGATACCACCATGCTGATTGGGCACCGCGGCCTCGGCAAGAATTTCCTGGCCAATAAGTCGCTGCAACTGGGAGAAAACACGGTCTCCTCGTTCATCGCTGCCGCCAACCTGGGGGCGCAATATGTCGAGTTCGATGTCCAGCTCACCAAAGACCACGTCCCAGTCATCTATCACGACTTTCTCGTTAGCGAGACCGGCATTGATGCCCCTGTACATACGCTGACGCTTGAGCAATTTCTACACATCAACGGGGAGCAGAACGGCCGCTCGCGGCGTGAATCCCCCGAACGACGTCGAATAGCTGACGATACGGAACCTTCGTCGCAAGGCCCGGACATGTCGGCACGGTACAGATCCATGTCGATGGATTTCTCGACGAAGAAGCAGAGGCAAGACCGCCTGCTGGACGAACGCATGAAGTACACGCTCAACTACAAGAAATCGGGCTATAAGGCCAACACACGAGGCAACTTCGTGCAGGCGCCGTTTGCGACGCTCGAGGAGCTCTTTAAGAAAGTGCCCAGCACGGTCGGATTCAACATAGAGATGAAGTACCCGATGCTGCTTGAGTCGGAACAGCATGACATGGACACCTACGCCATAGAGCTGAACTCGTTCTGTGACGTGGTGCTCGCCAAGGTGTATGAGATGGCGAAGGGAAGACATATCATCTTCTCTAGTTTCAACCCTGACATATGTCTCTGTCTTTCGTTCAAACAGCCTAGTATCCCCATCATGTTTCTTACCGATGCGGGAGCGGAGGAGGTCAGTGATATACGCGCGAGTTCGCTGCAGGAGGCGGTTCGGTTTGCGGGACGGTGGAATCTGTTGGGTATTGTGAGTAATGCGACGGTGTTTGTCAAGGCGCCGAGGCTGGTGGGAGTAGTGAAGCAGAGCGGGCTTCTGTGTGTCAGTTATGGGGTTGAGAACAACGACGAAGCGTTGGTCAAGGTATGCGTCTCGGCCTCCTCGCGTCTGGCACTCCCACTCCCTTTTTTTTTGCTACTGTGACTTTGGCTTGGCAGCAAATGAGGATTGTATCCAGACACTGACCTGGTCACAGAAACAAGTTAATGAAGGTATCGACGCGGTAATTGTCGATAGTGTGCTGGCGATCCGACGCGGATTGACGAAGGAGAGCTCACCTGACCGAGGGGGCTTGAGGGAGGAGAGGGAGGAGTAGAGTTTCCCAGAAGTGAAGGGGCTCATTGCTGAACTCTGCCGATTGAGTATTTAGCAAGGCAAAGCCAGAGAGAGACGAAGAGAAAGAGAAGCCATGGGGATTCTCCGATACCATGACATAATGGAGCATTTTGGTTGCAAAGTGAAGTTGTTTGATCTGCGAAGCATCGACATCTGCGTAGTAGTCAAGCTCATTTCACGAACTCCAAGTCCGCATGAGAATGTGGAAATCGTTCACTTTGAGCGGGCAACGAGTCATGGTTCTTATAGTGTTGGTATGGTCCCAATATTCTCTTTCAAGTTATTTTTACAGATTTGATGCTGAAACAGTGCACATCTATCTAAATAAGTATATGTATGGCGTACGTAGTAGTACATGTGTGCAAATACAGTGGTGCAAGCCGTTGGCTTGTTATGTACATTACCGGATTCTTAAACCCAGTATTCCCGTTCCAAACCGCTGCCTGTCTTGCTATACAATAGTCTGGGTTCATCATATGTTGCTGTCCTCGTGGCAATCAATTGCTAGCCGAGAAAGCCTATAGTCGGCCCGCAACAAAAGCGAAATCTTCTGTGCTGCCTGGGCTGTATGGGTTGAGCCTGTCTCCGCCGCATTGGACCTCGTCTTCTGCAACGATCTGCGTAGACCCTGCCAGATCATGCATACGTACTTCGTCAGGTGTAAAGTCTGCTGTCTTGTGTTTCGTCTCTGCAATTGTTCCGCTTGAAATGGTGCTGTCACCGTAGAAAGACAGAGTTCCCTGGCCATTCATGTATCGAGGGAACGGGAAGGTAGGAGCTTGGATCCAACCCTTTGCAATATTGTAGTTGATGCTCTGGATATGGTAGTGGACGAGCTGCTCGAGAGGTATGTTATAGTAGCCACCGTCGTAAGCTAGCGCCGACTTAACACACTTCCGTGGGAGGGAAGCGAAGAGGACCGCGCGAATCGCATCCTCGATCTGGAGCGCAGCCTCGGTCATCTCTAGGGCAAGCGCCCCATACTCCCTCCTTTCGGCTGCCAAGTCACGCGGAGTGCGCGCATGCACCTCAGGATCGAAGAACGATGCTAATGTATTGGTAGTCAGTGGCCAGCCTCGTCGTCTGGTATCAATAAGCTGCTCGGCGAGGGGTTGAATGGGAAATCTTGCTAATAGCATATCCCTCAGATCTTGCTGGTCCAGTGCGGGCCTTGTGAGGTCGATGTGGTGCACAGCTTCGGCGACCGCCAGCTGACGATGTCGCTGGGCCTTGTTGGTTCTGAACCCTCGAAGCAGGAGACCTGCAGGATCCATCTGGTACCCAGTTCGGTAATAAATGATGGCGGTCCTGGTAGCGGCTATGAGCCACCGAGTCTTCTCTTCAATGTCGGCGAATCTTGTATTGATGGATATCCTGATATGCTGCTTTCGGGCCTCCAAATACCGCTCGGCGAGTGACGGGCGGTTGGTCTGCTGCTTCCGACGAACCTCGTCCAGGTGTTGGATCGCGGTATCAAGCCGGTGGACGAGGGGCTCGTCGGTACTAAGAATGGCCTGCAGCGTGGGAGCCAATTGCAATCTGGTGTATTCTCTGACCTGTAGTTCGATGTCGACCGTTGGGAGCCACTGCCGCAATCTTTCAGTCGCGGCGCTGTACTTCTCCCACCTTTTCTTGAAATGCTCGCCATGGTGACCCCAGCACATCGCAATCAGCTCCTGGAGATGCCAGACAAGCTCTCGGCAGAAATGAGTCGTGTTGGCCAGCAGGATGTTGCGGAGCACGATGCTAAAGTTACCGAAATGTTTGACGATGGCGACTACTAGCCTGCGGGCGACGAGTGTATCGGACTCGGCAACACAAGCTCGCAAGAGCCCGAGGAGAGATTCGGGGCGGACGGCACTGCTGTCGCGTAACCAAGCCACGAACGGGTTGCAGGCATGTGCGAGCTCGCCAAAGTGCAGCCAAGTCTTCTCCAGGTCGAGGAAATGCTGGTCGCTTCTCTGCGTGCGGACGACCCAGCCATGCTTCCTCTGCGTGCAGTATTTTTGAGCCCAGGCCAGGAAGCCGGAAACAGCGGGGTCATCGGGATTGTAGGTGGAGTTAAAGATGCCATGATGCATTCCGTCATCCACGCGGCCTTTCATTCTAAGGATCATCTGGCGGAAACCATCTATACTGTTGAGGGCGCGATAGTGGGCGAGCAGGCAGCGGATGGTGGCACTGGTGGCGGGCCATCGGGTGTGGTTGAGGTAGGATTCGACGACGGCGTTGGCCAGCTCGGGGCGGCCGGCGCGGTGGAAGCCGAGGATGAGGATGTTGTAGGTGTGGATGGTCGGGGGGACGCTGGAGACTAGCAGGTTGTGGCATATCTTGCCTAGCATGTCGTTGTCGGCGTTCCGGCAATCGAGGCCGTAGGAGGACTGCCTGGTTAGTTTGGATCGAAGCTGAGATCTGAAGGTGGACTGCATGGCTTTGTTGAGTTGCTGGCGAACGTTGGTGGTATAGACAGGGTCGACTTCAGGCAGAGCAAAGGCAGGGTACTCGCCGCTGGCCCGCAGCCGTTGCACTGGAGGCAGAATGGCGTGCATGCCAAGGTTGTCTGATATGTCACCGTGCCCAGCTGACCGATGCTGAGGATGGGTTGTGTCGCTTGCTATGTCATTGTTGGCGGCTCCACGTCCCATGCTGTGTTTCCAGTTCTGCTGCAGCAGCTCGTCGACTAGATCGGCTACGGCGGATGTGCTCTTGGTGAGCTGGTCATGGTTTTTTGGCTCGCGTAGCTCCAATTCGGGATCCTGCTCCTCTGCCATGATCTGTGCCTCTATGTCGACCCAGTCGCGTTGATCCTGCAGCCATTGCTGCCGTCTGGGCCGTCGCCAGTTAGTACCATGGTCGTGCAGACTCACTAGCGGCTTGTGCCAGTCCAAGTCGAAGTCTGGGAGGTCTATTTGGTCGGGTGTCGTCAACGTGATGTGTCGTTTCGCAGCTTGCCTTCTTCGCACAGCGAGATGGCGGCGAGTCCCCGGGGGAGAGGCGATGCGTTCGAAGACGGGAGTGTAGTAACCGAAGCGGTCTGTAGGAGCGTACGCTAGGGATGATGTCGCAGTCGTGGTAGAAGTAGTGGTAGGTGGTGAGGTGGCTTGTGGTATTGTTGTTGGTGGTGTCGTGGTGATGGGGAGATGCTTGACAGCTTCCCTGGCCTGGTCGAGACGGTCGTCAAGCTCTCGGCGACGCTCGTTCTTGTGGCGGGCATCGATAAAGACGGCCGAGCCGATGATGGTGGTGTAGCAGGCCGTGATCAGGTCGGCGCCCGTGACCCTACGCCTGGCCGCGGCGGACGTGGACCTGCGGACGACGGCATTGGACGGTAAGCAGAGGCGACAGTTGCAGGAGGATTGCGCGGCGGCAGTTCGGGACCACAGAGCTTGCATAGCTCGCGCATGTCGTCGTCCTTGTCGTTGGCGGATGTTGTGTCGTGGGCTCGATGAACTAAAGCATATCGCCTGGGGGTTCAATTGGCCCTGATGGCCGCAGATCAAACGGTGGGGTGATATGCCAAGTACTAGATATGAACGGCGTGGGTCTCCAAAGCCTCAATGGTACTTGGATCCCAAGGCCTGGGAGTTGGGTCATTACAAATGAGGTCGAAAGAGTAGTAGAACATAAGGCCGTCGCGCGAAAAGTCGAGAGCTTAGGTCCTCGCTTTGCCGGCTGTCTCCATCGAATCTTCAGCTGGTCTGAGCTCCAGACGACCGTCAAACTGCCCCTCCAAGAAAGCATCGCCATGAAGACCTGATGCAAGACAAATCTCACGACACGCAGGGTGCGGTGCTGGATGTACTTGATTGTCCTTGGGAAATCTCACATTGAACATGCAGGTCTTGTAACAGCATCCCGTCTGCATTTCCACAGCCATTCTCTCCCACCATGTATGCACTGACTCTGGTTGCCGAGCTCAACGGGTATGCAAACACCTGCTTCGACTTCAACTCGGATCCTACTCGTTTGGTTTATCTGATTATCAACTCACTAATGCAACAATACCAGAGTGACCAACCTGCGTCCCAGGGACTCTCCCGATGCGCCCTTCTGGTACACCTTCGTCGTCCAATGCACATCCTGCCGCGAGACGCACTCCAACCCTGTCGCCGTCAGCCAGTTTGTAAGAAAAAAGCCCATGCAGTCAACATTTACCACTTCTTCATACTGACATTTCATTCCTCTTTTCTTAGGAGACCAATGAGATGAGCGGCAGCCGGGGCGAGGCCAACTTTGTCTGGAAGTGCAAGAACTGCAAGGTGTGTCCTCGAACTTGATGAGCAGCCATCCATGACGTATTCGCCTTACACGTATGTAGCGAGAGTCATCGGCTTCCATCAAGGCAGGTCCCAAAGCCTACGAGCAGGGTGAGCCCCCTAGACAGCAGACCATTCTCGAGTTTGACTGTCGCGGGCTCGAATTTACGTCCTTCTCCCCAGAGGTCAGTATTTCCGCTCGTGTTTCTCATGATACTCTCGTATTTCTCTCACTTGAATCACATCTTTGATACCATTAACATGCGATGTCTCTAGGGTGAGTGGGTGGCGGATGGATTAGAGTCAGGGACCAAGTTCGAGGGCATCGAGCTCACTGACGGCGAATGGTTTGACTACGACGAGAAGGCCAACCACGAGGTCAGCATCAAGGAGCTACGCTGGGACATCAAACGAGCATGATGATGCATGGTGTACGGAGACGCGAGACATAATACTGCGGATGAAGAAGAAGCTGGAGATAGATGATGGCGCGATTTATAGAAGCATCTGTGGCTTCCCCTATGCATGTACGAAAAAGGAAACATGCTATGAATAGGAAGCACATGTGCAGAAGCTAGAGGCAAGGATAAGGCAACTCTGGCATCAAGAGTTACTCTGCTTTTTGTGGTCTGTGTATAAGGTACATGAAAATGAGCGACCATGAGATGTTTGATGCTGGACCTGTACGTGCGTAAAAGCAGATTTTCACAGTTTACGGCTTGTCTATTTCATTTTCGTACGATACGTGGTTGTCGAGAATGCTCATGATCGAAGTTGACTTTCCCACCTTGTGCACAGCAGCACATTAGGTAGTTCATGAGGGGCGGAACCGTAGCTTCCTTGGCCAATCAGGTAGACGCATCACGCCAGGTCGGACTGCAATTCTGCCACTTCAATTGTAGGGGTACCTAAGCTACCTACATGGATGTGAACCTAGCATCCCACTAAAAGTTCAGACGTTCAGACAGCCACTGACAACCCTGTTGCGCAACATCACAACGACCATCTCTCTCTGTTCCGATTGACAACCTTCCGCGCACCCGCCGTGTCCTCGCTGATCAAAGAACCGCCATCATGAGTGTAAGGCCTGCCGTATTCCTCCCATCTTGTCCTGTACCCCTCGCTGACTCTACATCTAGTTCATGCCCGTCAATCCGCGGCCGATGCTGCAAGAACTGTACTTGCGCCCTCCCCGTCCTCCCTCTCCCCGGCCCTCGCCGTCCCTCGTCCCTGCCACCGTCCTCTGACCTCCAATCCACATCAACTAACGTCTACCAGCGTCAATAAAGACATAGTCGTGCGCCTGAAGTGGGGCGAAACCGAA
The DNA here is from genome assembly GCA_022578705.1 of Xylariaceae sp. FL1019. Classification (NCBI taxonomy): domain Eukaryota; kingdom Fungi; phylum Ascomycota; class Sordariomycetes; order Xylariales; family Xylariaceae; species Xylariaceae sp. FL1019. Next base: position 62,007 of record MU391996.1, on the reverse strand, counting down.
TACAAGGGCAGACTGGTCTCCATCGACGGCTACTTCAACATCCAGCTTACCAACGCGCAAGAGTACATCGACCAGAAGTTCACGTCCGACCTCGGCCAAATCCTCATCCGCTGCAACAATGTGCTCTGGATCAAGGGCGCCGATCAGGGTGATGTCTTGATGGGGGATTCGTGATGAAGTGCATGGCATTAGACGGATGAAGAAGGGATTGACGACGAAAACTGGCGTGATATACCCTGCGAGTACGGACGATACGATTAGATACATTGGGTGGGCGAAAGACAGAAAAGCAGCCGCGGAGGTGGTGAGAACGCTTCGCCCTGGATACAGCAGGAATGACTCGGGTACGCCGCTTATAGTCGACGGGTGGCCTTGGGACGAAAGAAGGAAACGCTGTCATACGGCCTAGACGGCAGGACACTCCGTGCGGAACCTATTGAGGATATGCTTCAGTTCGCGTGAATAGAACCGGCGTGGAGCTCGCTACGATCAATGATCCTGATGGTCATGCAGTCTAGGACAAGCAGAAATGAGAAATCCTGAGAAAAGCCATGCCACATGTCAGATCTGTCAACCGTCGTGGTGTTTTCTCGTATTCCTGGCGCCTCGCCAGCCAGTGTGCCATCCCCATCTTCTCGACTCTTTCTTCGCTGGCTGGTGTATGCTCTCCACCCATCTCTCAGCTTCTCGAGTGTTTCTCTGTCTGCCTATTCACCACCTGAAAGTAACGACCAAGTAGGCTCGAATCCGAACAAATGTAGTCTCATCTACACTTTTATCGTGGTATCATGCACCTAGCCAGCCTTGCCGCTCGGGTATCCTAGCTCCTTCCAGCAGCATCGTCGCGAAATGTATCCGTTCCTTGCCACTCCATCATCTTAGCCGTCGCAGCATATCATACCTCATCTGCAAAAGTCGCAAGGTTATAAGTACGAAACATGCCATCCCATCCGTTCACATCAGACATGCGATCTTACGACTGCTGCACATCTCGCTCGCTCCCACCTTAACTCTCTGCGTCTCGCTTACCCACACATACGCCTCCACCATCCACTCATACCACACCTTGGCGTCGTCCGTCTGTCGCCACATGCTGACTTCCAACTCAGCGTCCGGGGGTAGGTATATCGGTTCCTGTGCGTTTCTTATTAGTGGGAAGGAAATGGAATAGGGTTGCATTCCAGGATAGACCTCGACATATAGCGAAGACTCACCTTGAGCGGAAAGAAGATGGGGAACCAAGAGACCATATCCCGGCTCTTCAAATCAATCATCTCCGGCAACGTGCTGAGCTCAACCTTGGGCCTGACCCCGTTCACCATCTCGCTATCGAGCTGCGATTCGTACAGCGTCGACTCGAAGTACCCGGCGAGGCCATGACAGACGCCTCGACTTCTGCACACGTATGTGAGGTGGCAGTGCCTAGAATTGTGATCGTTGGCACCCACGCCACCTGCCATACTGCCACCGCCTCCTCCAACGACGCCTCCTGAGCGCCGTGCCGCCACGAGGTCCAACGTCGCCTTGGGGAGCGGGTGTGTGAACTCCCACGCCTGCTGGAAGCGTGGTCTATCAGGCACGTTGCGCGCCGCATTGAAATCAATAGCGAAGAGCCGCACAACCCAGGGCGTGTTGAAGGCGTTCTCCTCCCCACCTAGCTCAGTGCGCTGTTTGATATCCGCGTAAAGCCTCGGTGTAGAGACAGGCGAGAGATGCGCTGTGTACGAGCGAGGAATTGAAATCCCATGTTCTGGGGCTAGGACGTGCTGGATTCCATCCAGACACTCGGGCGATAACTCGTTGTCGCCAAATGAGCCCAGCAGCTCCGAGACGAGAATATCAACCTTGCCTCCTCCTTGTGCGTCATCAGGGGATGATGGACCCTTCCAGGCGCGCATGTCGGTCTTGACAACGGTGACGCGCCCACCCCATACTTTCTCATTCTGGCGGAGCAAGTACACATAGGCATTTGGATTCTTCTCGACAGCCCAGACCTTGACCGGCACGCCCGTTGTCTGACTCGCCTGCAATGCTCGAGTCACTAAAGGTCCGCGGCCGGAGCCCGCAACAGCGATGACAACGCCATCCGGTGACGATGTGGGCTTGGAGAGGTCGCGCCATTCTCGGAGAGCTTCCTCTATGGCCATTTCGTATTGGCTGTACTTGACGGGGTCACCTTCGAATACCTCGTAGGTGACGCTTTCCAGATTGTCGGAGAGGGGTTGTAGGGGTGATTGTAGCCAGTCTTGAAAGCTGGTCAGGGTGTCGCGCTCCATCTGAGTGATCGGCACTTGTTGGCGTTCGACATATCGTAGGTATCCGACGTATGGATTCTCACCCTGGGCCTTACGGCCATTCTCAGCTGGCCGTCCTGCGGAGTCTGCCAGCGTAGGGAATGCAGCTGACGAGGTGGTGTCTACGGCCAGTTGCGACTCAGGAACCGTCTGCAACTCTGGTCCAGCATCGCAAAGAATGAAGTAGGGGTAGTGCTTTAGTTGCATGAAATTATGGATCATGTCCTGATGAGATCGTGGTAGAGAGGGGTACCCGGCCTTGTTGGCGGCGAAGACGGCAGGACCAAGGGTGAGATACTGAACGGGCTCGGAAAACCATCTCGACTGCAGTTCCTGGTCCGGCAGAACGTGAGGAACTTTCAGAGCTTCGGAAGGTCAGCAGTTGCAACATGGCAGAGCAGGAAGAAGTGGCTTGAGGCCAATGAAGCGAGAGCCATCAGGAAGGCTTCATGTGAGTAAATTTCACTTACCGACTAGGATTCTCGTGTCGTAGCCGCAAGCTGTCCGGATTACATGCCAAGAGTCCCAGGCGCTGAAGATATCTATCTCCTCGGACTTTCTAGGCTCCTCAGCAGCGTCGCTGGACACGGAGAGTTGCTCTACCTTTTCTTCAAGGCCAGGCTCACGGTACATCGGTAGATGTATGATCAGATTGACACGGGTGCCAACCAAGAGGGCCTCTTGCACAGCTCTGGCATATTGAGCAATCCCCTGGCCGTTGCCAACCTTGACGGAATCTCGTCTGGGCCCGGGTATGATGATACTGCGCACACCGCAGAAATTGGCATAGGCGATCTCGAGGTTCAAGACCTGCCGCGAGATGCTGGCAACTACATGATTGGGCGAAGTCAGGTCAATCCAGGGGCTAGTATAACCGATAAAACCACTGGTGTAGGACTCTGGGAATAGTGTGGTATCATCGGTGGTCAGTGGGGGCACGATAGGATCCGGCTGGGACCCGGGCTTGGTCAAGGCTTTGTGCTCGTGAGCTGTGGTGTTGACGAGCTTGACGACGCGGTCGTGAAAGTGCGCATTGGTGACGGGCGTGGTGACAAAGCCAAACTGTAAGAGCGGTTAGTATTGGCTCTTCGCTACCTAGGCCATATGCGATGTTTTATAGATCGTAGCCCAGGCATTAGTCTTTGATATACTGCGGCAGTCCTGACACACAGGAAAGGCAGATTACTCACTCCTGCATTCAAGACTTGTCCATACTGCAGGTCGCCGAGAGTCTCGGTTCTTGTCGAATCATGTTGGCCGATGTAGAACTCCGGGCGGATTTCGTCACGACCGCTAGACTCACTGCTGCTGGAAGGCTCTTGAGCCATTGTTCAGGTGTTGCAGACGTAGGACAGTATCCCAAGCTGTGGCCGTGGAGCTTGTGCAGAGTCCGAGGGACAGAAAACAGCCAGAGAAGCGATGAGACGGAGATCGGAGAAACGGGGTCAGGCTTCAGTCTCTCATGTTTGAAAGTAGAGTAGAAAGGACGAGACAACAAAACTAGAGTACCGGAAAACAAGCATGGGCAAACACAGACCCCAGGCAGGTGGTGTCGGCGGTGGGACGGGGCGGTCTGATCTCACACCAGCTCTTGCGACGGTATAGTCAAAGGCGCTCGTGAAAGAAAGTGCTGTCAACCTCTGTCTCGGAATTCAAGTACACAGTTGTCACGCCACGCGAAGGGGAAAAAAAGATCGCAAGTGTTGAGTTCAAGTTTGTAAAGAGGGTACCTTACCATATCCTTGGACGACCCTGAAAGCTAGATGCCCCGCCACTAAAGTAGTAGTCGCCTCAGCTGAGGGGTAGCTTCAACGGGCGGCAGTGCCTGAGGAACGTGCCCAGGGCATACCGGGTACCTTAAGTGATGCTGGAAGCAGGTGTTACATGGGCGGAAACAACCCCGTGCTCCTAAACCGCTGTTTCCCTCTGGTCGGCGGGTTTGCTTCCAGACTGATGTTCTTTTTTGGGACAAACAGAGAACTGACCAAGAGAGTCACTTTGAACCACTCTCCCCACCCTCCGTCCGAATCTCCGCGTTCACATATCGTTCAAGATGAACCGGCGCATGGTATGGTGCCTCATTCGCTCCACACCCTCTGGCCGAGGCTAACACAACACCTATCGCCAGCTCACCAAAGACGACGAAGCCGCCGGCGGTGACGAGGTCGAGGTCCGTCGCGAAGACCAGGACAAGATCAACAAGTTCAGTCGGCTGCACCAGCGCGAGTTGAAAATCCAGGGGGAGCTCGATGCGAAGAACAAGGAGAAGGAGGAGCTGGACGACGTCACCCTCGAACTCGAGCTGGCCGACGAAGACGAGACGGTTCCCTACAAGATTGGCGATTCTTTTTTCCACATCCCCTTGCCCCAGGCTCAGGAGATGCTTGCCGAGTCCACATCCCGCATCGAAGGAGAGGTCTCCCAGCTCGAGGACAACATGAGCACCACCAAGGAAGAGATGCAGGAGCTCAAGGTCCAGCTCTACGCCCGATTCGGACGGAGTATCAACCTCGAGACCTGATGACGCTTATTGTCACCGATAAGCGCAATCGAATGCAGCACTGCTCTGGAGACACAGAAGGCGGTCGCTGGCTTCAGACAGAGGGTTCGGACAGAGGCTACCAATTCGGCCTCATCTGGCCTGAATGCGAGCAGAGCACCAGAGACATCTGCGGCACTTTCACGCGGGTTCGATGTGATCCGGCAGCCGTAGAGAACTGTTCTGACAGCTTGGCTTCGACTCCCACTGTGCCCAACTGTTTTCCATCCTCTATTAAGTCTTGGGAAACGACCACAGAATGACATTGTGCCATTGTGCAGTGGCACTTCGCAAGTGTAGAAAATAGATGCAACTTGAGTCCCATCCAGAGCGCAAGAATTGATATTCAGCAATCGAGAGAAGCCTGAAGTTAATTGTCTGTCTTTTGCGCTCCAAATCCAACACCACTCTGAGCCATAGATTCTTGCATTGCCAGGTCTTCCGCAAGACGCAACTCCTCGGTGAGCAGTTATGTACCGTGATCCGTATATATATTGGCCACAAGTGCATCCGATGCCAAGCGCATATTCCGTCTTGCTAGGACTCTGTGTTGACTTCGGCTCATGATTATTGTCGACATGTTCGGTACTGGGCCAATTCAACACTGCGGTGGGACTGAATTTGACGATAAACCTGTGCTCCTCATTGTTCGTGGAGGCAATAGTTTAGCCACGCCCATTACCTCGGACTGTCTCCATTGTTGTTCTCCAGGACCCTCGGAGCATGAACTCTGCCTCGTCTGCGTCAAAGTCGCTATGCCTCAAGGAGGAGGAGTCGCTCGTTCGTCAACAGCACAGGCCCATGCTAAACTACAGCTTCCCGTAGGCCAGGTTCACAGCTCTACGGATTACGGAGTGCTACAATGTGAATTGTATTGAGGGGGCTTCCGCAATACCTCTCAATCAATTGCGTCCCTACGGAGTATTTGTGTACTGTGACCTGGTGTGCTTTGATTGAGCAGGGATTTCGGAGATTGGCTTTGGCGAATCCGCCTGCAAGGAAACAGAGCTGGCGAGCTGGAAGCCTTGAAATTGATCGTCTCAGGCAGACTCTCCAACGGCCTAGCTCCAACTGGCTGGTGATGTCATAGCTGAGGCCAGGGCCAACATGAAACCGCTCGCCTTAATAAACCCTCAATTGGCTTGTTTATATCCTGCATGAAGCCACTAACGGCCGTCCCCAAGTCATCTCTGTGCTGTTGCATTTCCTTCCTTGGTCTGTCGCTAGTCTTGTAGTCGACCGGCCAATTCGCGGTCGTACTAAGCCTATCGCCGTGCTTTGATTTCTTGACTGCTGATTTCTAGACTGCTGATGATACTATTGATTCGTCGCGTGTTGGTTTCCTGACATTACTCGTTGAGTATCTGTTCCTTTGGAGCTTGTGTGAGAAAATAGACACAACGGCATCATTCACGGACCTTTCGGATTTCCCTCACATACCGCAATAATGGGCAGACGATCAGTTCTTGCTACGGCTCTCTTTGCCCTCAAGGCCTTCGGCTCCCCACATCCCATGATCACAGCAGCCCCGAGCACAGCGGATCGTGACCTAGCCCTGGCGCGTAGAGACATAATAAGCGATGCAGAGAGCTTTATCGACGGCTTGGCGAGTGACGTTTCGAGTCTCGTATCGTCAGGCGTTCCGGCTTTCTTCCAGGATTTCCCCACGGGAGACGACGTAGAGAGCGCGCTCGGGATCGGGGATGATGATTTGAAAGCTACGCCCACTCATGTGCTTAATCTTCCTAGCTATGCAAACTGGACACACGACGGATGGAACTTGAGGATACATGGGAATGTGTACAAGCAGCCGAACATCAGCCAAGACGATCTCGACGACCTTGCCAACATATTCCTCATCGACACCAGCGTTGACGAGCTCGACGCAGCAGGGCAGGCCGAGGCGCGAAATGTAACGGCGTCTATCTTCGTCGTTCAGCAGGGCGATGTTGCCGTCACGGTCAATTTGGTGAACGATGTCTACGTCCGGCCCAATGCGAGCGGCGGTGTGATCAATGCCGAGGGTGGTGTTCAGACAATTGACCTGCCGTACAACACTACTGCCGAAGGCGACTTCGATACATTCGTGTTACTGAAGAATACCACGGGCTCTAAAGGGGGCCATTTGATCCCCGGCAACGAGACTTCGCACATCCAGGCGCTCAATGTGGTACGTATTGGTCTGGAAGCACAGGACTGACTGCACAGTCACACTAGGAAGGATCCCAGACCAAGCTAACAGGAAATAATGTTCGAACAGTATACCAACGGTACCGACACCGGCAATGCCACTGCTTATCTTGTGCCACCTACAGGGTACACCATCATCTCAGACATCGACGACATTCTACGCATAACGAAGATCTACGACCCCAAAGAGGGCCTTCTGAACTCTTTCGCTCGACCTTACACGCCATGGCAAGATATGCCCGAGATCTACGCCAATTGGTCCGCCACCATCGACAACTTTCATTTCCATTACCTCACCACAACCCCCGAGCAGGTGACGAGGAACTACATGGAATACATCTACCAGACCTACCCTCTCGGCTCCTTCGACACTCGACCTCTGAACTTCTCGGACGGATCAGCAACCCTGCAGATCCGGCGCTTCTTGCTCGACAAGATCTTCTTGACTTTCCCACAGCGCAAGTTTGTGCTCATGGGCGATACTACTAATTCCGATGTCATGAAAGCCTATCCTCAGCTGGCGAAAGATTACCCCGGGCAGGTGCAGTGTATCTTTCTGCGCAACACTACAGCAACGGACGACACGGATCTATTCCCGTATAATACGGAGGGTTTCGAAGACCTTGACCAGAAACAGTACATGTTCTTTGTCAATGCTGATGATTTGAGAGCTGTTGATATCCAGAGCGGCAATTGTTGGAATAGCGCTGTTGTCCAGAATGTTACGTTTGGTGAGCAGGGGAGAGGTTTTGGCAACGCAGCGAATACCAGGGAGTGGACTTGGGGTGTACTGATTCTTAGTTTCGGAGCTGCGATGAGTGTGGCGATGTTATAGAGTGGTGGTGATGAGTGTGCTATGAGTCATGAGTGTGTGGGTTACGCGTTTATGTTAGACGGCGGTCATGGTTGACTTTGAGTAGCATGTGCTGCGAGGGCGAGGAGTATTTGTATATATTCTATTCATATTCGTTTCCTGCGGTCAAATGGCTTTCATTGCCATAAGATCCGCTATGGCTACTTCCTCGATTGCAGCTTGATGAGTAGTTGACTTTCAGTCACGTGAAAAGCCGTCTATGCAAACAACGTGGCGCTCCTATGTTCGTTGCGTGACCACGTGACAGAGCTTCAGGTGTCGCTGAGCGACTACAGAGAAGAAGGCTCTGCGCACCTGGCAAAGAGGGTCGTGCTTGATCTTCCACTGTACTCTGTGGCAAAAACTGGCAATGATAGCTTGAATAACCATCTTCCTGTCCAGCTCCAGCGGTGTCCCTCCATACGAGCTTCAACGTGCTACGAATATGTTCATGAATGGTCTCAGTCGACTGAACGCTTCCATTACCCAACGCCTTCACTATCTCCTTTTTGATTCTTCTACTTCCTGTTCTGGTGTGGGTTCTGTGAGTGACACCTGGAGAGTGACAAATTGTCCGCTCTGCAATGCGGTCACCATTGCAGAGGCTCCATAGTCGGAGCCGTGATCAGACTTAATCCATCTCTCAAGCCACCAGTGCCTCCTTCCATTCACTGGGAGTAGGACGGGGCTCTGTAGGCGCCAGCGAACACCTTAGATCTTCAGTATATGTATTCGCGATGTTGACGTTCTCCTTCTCTTGTAATCTAGATGAAAACTTTTACCATTCGCGTTTAGGTACGATCTCAAGGTGGAGGTGAGCGAACAAAACTTTGATCATTCAAATTTGAATCACTCACCTCGTAATACTGCGTCTGAGCAGCGTGTGCTAAGGACATGCATCATTAAAATTAACTGTCCATGTGGTGCAGCTTATAGACCGTCGTACCGGTATCTATTGGTCATGACTACAGTAGAGACCGAGAGTGTATTGGAAGAAGGCGATATAGCACGAGCCTTGCTTGTGACAGATCAAAAGCATATTCCGTTAGGTGATTTGTTGCTTATCTAATATTGAAGGTTATATATCAGCGAGTTGTGGTCTTCGCCGCTATCTCTTTTCGTTTCTTGTTGGTGATGCTGTTGAAATGACGAAAGGTTGCAGTCCATACCTATGAATACACGACAAAACAGACCTTCAACTGCATATCAAATGACAAACCCAATGGCATCGTTCGTCACTTGTGGAGTTTCAACCCCTTCATTAGGCGCAACTGTCTCGGTGCATAGTTTCGACGGGGTTGTCACATGACAAGCTCACTATGTTCAATTGAGGGGTGGCCAGAAACATCGTATCCTTTGCGATTCTTATCAATTTCCAATATAAGCTTTCGTACGCTCCCTAGTTTGGGTATATAAAAGGACTCTTCTAAGAACAGACTATCATCATCACCATCAACATCACCATCATCATCATCCTTGTCGTACCTTGGCCCTACGACGAGAAGAAGCGCCCAACATCCCTAGATCTCAGGCTCGTGAATTCGGACTTGCATCATTCTTAACTTTCGTAATGATTGGTAGGGATGTAATGAGTAATTTGCTAATTAATAGGGTTTCCCTTCGTCATCCGGAGGCAGCGCTTTCGTGGAGTTTCGAATGGCGCAGCTTTTTTTTTTCTCTTTTTTTTCAAGTACTGATAACAGGATTTTCGCCTGTGCACCAAGCATCATATATAATCTTCACAGTCGTAAAAAAATGATGGATACGAAGAATCTCATAGAATCCTGTTTGTTAGACGATCCAGGAGGAAAAGAGGCAGGTCTCCCATACCTCTCCATTACGATGTTCATTCGCAGTGCCCGGCATACTGTCCCCTGAAGGAGAGGAGACCAAGATACGATACAAACGTTTGATGATTTAGCGTCAAATTTGAGCAGTAGGCACAGATAGTTGGCAGACAATCAGTCATCTTTATATCACAAGCGAACCCTGATCTACTATAATGGCAGCAGGCTTCCGAGTACTCGTTATCATAGCTATAATCATCCTGGAATATACGGCGCGTCATATGTACTTACGTTTAGGTACTATGCCCCCATCCCTGATGTTTTCTCATACCATCCAAGCGAGAGATTGCGTTCCTGGGAGTGTGCGCTTCAGGACGAACGCCTTGGTCTCGGTTTGGACAATTGAGATTCTCGTGCCCAACGCGAAAGCAAGTGTCTCGACATGTCTTCTACGTTGCGCACTTAAGTTTCGTCTCGGCCGCATTCCAATGAAACGTCCATCTACACGCATGATAGTCACGATGGACATCTTGATTCAAAGCACTGAGCATTCTGACTTCTGGAATGAAGTTTGACAAAAATGTTAGCAGACCTATGGCTTGTTCTAAAACTGACTGCGATAAACATTTAGTACTCGGGACTTAGTTGCGAATGTTACTTCACTATTCTGTCTTGATAACCTCTTAAAATCAGACTTCCCGTGATCCTGCTCATAGCATAGATTGGCTGAAACCTACAAGCATCATAGACATGTTTTGGAGTCGAAAATATCCCTCGTCCCAGCCCCAAAGTATATCGTATCTCTGAATAAACTAACATGCCACTATGTGAGAGATACTCGTAACAGTTATGAGAAGCCTATTGCCCACACAGTCGCCTCGCAGAGTCTACACTTAGTAGCTACAAACCAAAGTTCATTCAACACGATTCTAGCTTCTCCCCTGGAACTACATCAGCATTGACATGAGTAGACATGCAAATTGAATATCCTGCTCCTTGTGGATCATCGATCAATTTACGTGGTTTGTCGAGAGCTATTTCTGCACGAGACCCTACGCTTAACGGTAGACGGATGCGTAGATCCTGGACAGTGAGCACCACTTTACATGGCAAGCAACATACATAGTTGGATTGATCGTTCGTTTCACTTCGTTCACGGAAACCTCTCAGTTTCCACTCTGGCGGAGTCATTATCGGCTGGGACGTCTAATCCACTCCTATCGCGAATAGCGCCGGGAGATATGTGGCAAGTTGGACTCCTTACTTACGAGTCGCAGAAAATCTTGAAACCAAGTAGCAATTCACGTTCTCGTGGCCTACGAACATGTTCTGGGGAAGGCAGGCGGGGACTGCGGCTTGGCGCCGATGTATGAAGACGTCTCCTTGCCTTCGACTATGTATCGAGCTGAAAGTATGGCGTAAGTACGGACGTACATTTTCGAAATTATTGAAAACCCACATGCAGGTGACATTGGACTCTGAAACGGACCTGCAGGATGTAGATCCTTGATCTTTAGTCATCGACGGATGCATGTCTTTTCAACGGCGGCTAGACTTTTTTCGGCATCGACATCCTCGCCATCTACCCATGGTTGCTAGTGAGCTTTGGTGTCTGCTTGGTGAATGGACGATGGAGGGAACTGTTGAGAGAAAAAATGAAACATGCAAGTTCGCCAAATGCCTTCGCCAATGGTCTCCAGAGATCAGTAGGAAGAGAGATGCTTGGACTACCCCCAAGGCAAGACACGTATGGCGACCTGTCACCAGAGCTGTCACTTGACCTGCATCCTGATAGGCATGCATGTACTGTATGTACATCATTGCCAAGTTGCTTGCCCAACGGGAAATCTGCAGGGGATGTATGTATGCACATAGGGTTACATAATCGTCACGCCGGGCCGTATCCCTGGTTATTGGAATCCACCTATATGGGACTCAAAACACGAACGCATCCTTTGAACTTTCACGATGTCGTGTCAGTGTGGAGTGGTCGTCAGTTGAGGATTTAGGAAAAATGGAACAAGTTGGCTATTGCATGTATTTGCTTTGATTTGTGTACATCTAAAGCTGTTGACTGTCTTATCGTTACAACTGCCGAGGTATCCGACACGTTCTACAAACAATTTACGCATTCTTGGAGTACGGCTTGCGTGACTCTCACTGGTTGCAACAATATAAGCAATTCGCTGGAAAGGTTTGCCAAATATTGTCAGTCATGCGACATACTTGTGGAGATGTGGTCGGATAGTATGTGATGACCGACAGCATTTCGGGCTTCGCTAACTCTATAGAAAGGCGTGCTCCGTACTCAGCCATTCTCCCGGCACGAATGGGCCGATGGTTCCTAAATTCTAATAGCGTGTACTTTGACAAATTGTCTTGTCCGGCTTGTCAGTAGAGAACAGATGAAACATGGCCGGTGTGCTTGACTGGCGGGACGGGCTGCATCCTGGCCGCCTCGCAAGCCCGGATCTATCACGTAACCGTAGGTTGATCCACCAGAGAGCGGATACGCATGTTTTGCAGCAATGACCATCATTGCGATAAACAGACATGACATCCTGGTTCCCGTTGACAGGCTACATCCCGGGCTCCCGAAACGGCAGATCCCGCGGAATATGGCGTGCAGGAAGACTGATGAAGAAGAAGGAAGATCCACGTGGCACATGGGATCTCGTATGTAGTTTCTGATTTTTCAGACTCAAGTATAGATAGATATATACATAGCACTTGATGCAACTTGAATCGCGCGGAAGAACGGGTTGGCCCGAGTAGAAAGCAACGCTTACAAGCTCCAGCCATTGCTTACTCGGCCGTATCCAGTGCTGTCGTGCAGTGGGACGATTGATAGATCTTTTCTTTCCCAAGAACGCAAGTCTCCCTTCGTCTTGTGCGGATAATCAGCGACCATATTTTCAATACATAGAGAATTCCGATCGGTTCATTCTTCAACTTCGTTCTATACATAACTCAAGCCCCACATGCCTACTGAATGCCGGATAGCCGTAGTATCATCTTCGAACAGTCTGAGCTATAATCTGTATCTTCAGTCCCTATCGCGCTCCATCTTGCCCTCTTAACAACTCAATTCCATGCCACGACCTGATATATGGTCTTATCAGCCAAAACGCTGAGCCCAATGGCGAGTTCAACTCCCACTCCCTGATGTGTATCATAGGTTACCCAGTTACTCGCTGTTCCTGCTCACACAGATCTCAACTCATCCTATGTTACGAACTGTATTCACTATCGTGTTTGGCGTGCCCTCGTGACAGACCACCTCAAAAGCTTGTAGTTGGAATTGGAGCACCAGGTATAGCACTCGTCGTCGTTGGCACGGACGGCTGGACCCCCTGTCCAGTCGTCTTATTATATCGTAATGCCCAGTAATTGCCGCCATCAGCCGGGATGGCCATCAAAGTGTAGTATAAGACGCCCCCTTCCACACGAGGGACGCAGATTTCTTTCGAATACCCCGTCGTCTGAGCTTGAGACTGGGCCTGCGAATGTGCCGACTCGACATCCCGTCCATGAGACTAGGAAAGTCGTCAATGATTAGTGGCAGATATGTTTAAAAGCTATCGCGTCTCTGACTCACGCTACAAGTGGCACATGCCGTGTTATTCACATAGACCCAATTTGGACAGTCGTGCGTATAGAAGTACTTGCAGCGGTACTTATAAAATCCGCCGCTTCCACTCATCGCTGGGAAGATTCACCGTGGAAAAATCAGAAGTGTGCACAAGCTGAGAGTTTTCTTACAATGGTGAGAGAAAAGCGAAAGGGACTGTCCGCTGACAGCCAAGCGGCGTGTTACTGCTAAAGGACGTGAGGTGTCCAATCAGTAGAGACAAGAGTCAACGATCTTGAGTGAAGGAGACCGAGAATGGAGCTTGCCGGCAGAAGAAATGCCCAAGCAGCCGGCTTTTGACTGGGATATATCTTTACGCATTCAGATAGCCGGGAACCACATTCATATACAAAACGAGTACTGGCATGTTCCCAGCGCCAGGGGTGCATCTTGCGCAACATGGATCACGTCGCGGGTCTGTAGGCGTCGTGAAATTGGATCCTTCGGACTTTCAAGTACAACAGCACCCCATCACGCTGTAGAGCCGAAACCAATGCGGCGTGCCTGAGGGCTCACAACTTCCTGATGGACTGACTCAAAGCTATTAATGTAGCGGACAGTACCTTCTACGCTGTCAATGTACGACCCCTGCCGTGCAATACTGTACCCTAGCAGGGTCCATGTGACAAGACAAGGACATGCAGCATGCGGAGCCTACAGGTGGTTCCTGTTGGATCGTGAGTGAGCGCCCTCAGTTGCAACGATTATGCTATTACCGCAAGTACACCATTTCAAGGCTCGAGGCGGTTATAGCTTAATCTAGTGGGCCGCGATCGTTGGAGTGTTCATGCAGACCCGTTCTTGATCTACTCTATCGAGCTATCAACGAGGGTAGAGCCGAATGTTCAACGTGTACCATGCACGCGAGAGTGTGCTAAGCGATGTTCCAATATCGTCGTTCGTAGGGCACTGGACGGCTCGGGATACGACCTTCAAAGTGGGATACCCAATGAGGTGACGCATGCTGACACTAGACACCTTCCTTGAAACCCTGCTCTATCATGTGTATGCGGCAAGAAGCGATGAGGGTCTCGCTACTGTTGTAAACTGGTAAGCGGGTCTGTATGCAAGAAGCCGCCTCCGGAAACCAAGAAACCTGATATATCAAATGCGACTTCTGATGCAAATGTACGAATATATTTGATTTCGAACCAACCAAGTCAACTCCCACACCTAGCCGCCTCTCGTCTCGTCCTTGGCAGCAGTTCACCACGTACTGGCTGGAGGTCCTCAGCAGTCTTGTAGGTTTGAACCTCATCCAATGAATGCCGCGGCACTCTAGGGGAGTTTGATCTCATTCCAATGCTCTGTTCGTTCTCAGTGCTGTGCTCTAAACGCCATGTGCAGAGACAGATACAGAAGGGAGATGACGCGACAATCATAGCATATCTTTGGCATTCGCTAGATGGTCATGCCATGGGTTAACGACCCTTATGTGCCGCTTCCGTCCGACAGACTTTCGTGTAATATACATGCCTGACAATAAATCCCTAGAAAGATATCATACGGAACACGAGGCCATCGCATCGAACATGGATTGCGAACGCGCCATACCTGCCTATTCAGTAGCTTCCCTTTGGGGATGCTTGACTGAGCGACGTGCGGTGTTCGGATCATATCAGCCTGTCAATGAGGCTGAGAAACGGCAGTCCTGCCGTTTGGCCACCCATCCAATGCATCGAACGGAACGTGTCTGTTCGTATGCCTACTCTTTGATCGGCTGGGAGAACTGTAATCGACACATTCGAGCTACAGTAGAGGCCATGGCTCCCCTCTGCTTACCTACTGGGGGTTTTTGGCATGTTTCTGAGCTCTCCGCGCCACCCTGTCACCTCTTCTTTCCCCCAACCCCAATCATGTGTGACATGGAAGGGTGTCATACTGAGTCAAGTCTGCAGACAGGGTTGTGCAGCAGCGGGCCCTTGCTTTGCGGTTCGGGTTCCGATTTATCCAACGCTTACAGTATGTATGTAGAAGAATTGAGCACCAATCTGCCGTACACACAAGCCAAATAGATAGATCCTCCGGGATTCGGCGGCAAGGGGTCTACACCCCTGAACCTCTCTGCATGTTCTCCCACACCTCACACACTGATTCAACGGAGCTACGCGCAAGATGCGCTTTTGAGAGCGAGACGTACGTAAAATGTCGCTAGACCAAGACGCAAGGGCTTTTACTCCATTAACGCAGGATTCAGTCTTCGCAAGAGCGCTGTAGTATAGATTATCAACCCGATCTGTATTCGTCTGCCATGCAATCTCCCGTTCTTGCTGATCATCGCACAGATAATGTACTCACTCGCTTCATCAGCTACATCCAGGATATCCGTAAAACCTACTCGTTCAGCGCGGACTGCGTTTACGCCGGTGGATGGAAATATGCTGAGATGGGTGGAGCAATGAATGGGATGCAAAGTCAATGAAAGCGGAACGTGTTCGCACACATTATCGTGGTTCGAATCGCGTCTGAGGATTAGACTCCTAATGCTTGCTCTTTATTCAAGAGCAAGCAACGGTCTCATCTGTAATTGTATCGTGATTCCAAAGTATGCGTCCAGGATAATTCGACTTGATTGTGGGAGTCTGGTATGTGTACTCGCACTAATAATATATTAAACATGTATCATGTACTTGCCAGCCAATGCTATGATTTAATCCCAGTATAGAAATATCCTGGCAAACAATGTGGAAAAAAGGATAGACAAATGACCTGTCCATTGCCTCGTGAAGGTGGGTAAGCTAATGCAGTGATTTGGGAGCCATCATGTGTAAAGAGCCGCGGCCACTGTTTGTGGCGAGCTTCCATGCAAATGAAAATCTCATCATCAACAGAGTAACAATCGTATAGAATCAAACGGCAACTATTCTCAAACTTGAAAGCATTCGTAGAGGTCTATTTTGAGGGGTCTAGATGAAGAGCAGCCCGACCAAAGCCAAGCTCGGTATGCGACAATACCAGCATGAGTCTGTTCGGTTAATCATAGGATTTCTTGTGTCTAGATTTCTTCATGTATTGCTGCTCATGCCTACAAAGATCATCACGTATCTTGGCAAGGCGCCTTCATCATGTCATACGTGAGTGTCTCAGGAGCGTAACAACATGAGATGTTCCGATTTTGTCGGAATCCCTACTGAAGCAACCCAGCTTGGTTGACAGACACTCACTTGGCGAGGACACGTAATGGCAAAATTCAATTGACTAAAGTACAATAGAAAACAGTCAGCTGGCCAGCACTATGACCAACCCGGTACTATAGGCCCGTATAGACTTCCCTTGGGCTGCTCAAAACTCGACGTTCTGTATGCTTATATACATCACAAATTCTCTCGAATCCAAGACTTCTAAGGTAGGACTCGAATCTCTCAGTGTCGTTGCTCATAATCGGTCTACATTAATAGCTAACAGCACGCTACATGCACGTCATTACGAACTCCAAGTCTAGCTTCCAACCGTGGGACGCTCATTCGGGGTCCTTCTCACACGATACAAACACTCTAATCTCCTAAATGGCTCCCTCTATTTCATTTTTGTGACCCGAGGACGTTTAGTCGCAGTTCACGTCGCCTACTAGTTGAAGCATCCAAATCACCAGGCCCGTTGCCATTCCTTTACCACTAATATTTTTAGAGCTCATCCGCGAGATCAGTCTTGTCACAATCGATGACTCTCGTCTTTACTAATACTATAGTCATGCTGAAAAGTACGCCCACCAAGAAACGGATCCGAAATCACATACAACGAGTCCGATTAGCTACCTAGTATAGAAAGCAGCATATATGATGCCAGCCGATGGCCCTTCTTGCGGATGACTCATTGGTTGACATAAGTAGGCATCGAGGACTAGGACTTGTTATTGGGTTTAAGGGGCTCGTTGATCTAGACTCTGTGTTTGAAGGGTGCGACTAACAGTTTTTGTGGGACAGAAAGCGCCCATGTAAACGCGAAATTTCCCGCGTGCAGGGCTGGATGTGTCTTAAGCCTGTCTCGCATGATCTCTGCATTTGAAGCTGGCAGAAGCTCACCTTAAGCTGCCCCAGCGCAAGGGGAAGACCAGTGGTCCCAAAATCGATACTATATCCGGAATAACATCACTAAAAGGGACAGGAAATAAATAAGAGGAACAAGTCTAAGAATGTTCATCTTTCTCAAGTATCAAAGTTACACAAGCCAGCACGACGTTCTCTTACTAGACAGTGTAGCTTGGGGGGTTCCTAAGAGGCGAGTAGCATACTTCCGATCAGGTAGGCCCCTTAGTAAGCCAAGTTTAGAAGCACGACCTGTTGCTGAATATGGGGCGGGGAGATACTATGTCTGACCCAGTACCAAGTAACAAGAGCCAGCGACTGAGATACGTGAAGCGATATGGGCACTTTCCCCTCTGCGCCTGTCAACGTATTTCGTGAATGCATAAAGTCCCGAGCCAGGAGGCACAAAAGACTTATAACAGGGTGTACTGGCTGTCAAAAGCAGACAAAGCAGCAAGAGCGTCAGCCCGGCGTCTTCGTCGGAAATGATACCCTAGAGGACATTGGAGCGCACTCTTCCCGCTATTTAACGTAAAGCACGTATGAAGTGTTACAGACTAAGCTCCACAGATCGCAGTTTAATCGATCCCGAGTATGGGTGAAACATAGCGAGGGATGTCGCAGGCTCCTGTCGCCATTTCCAACGTGATGTACAGAGTGGAAGGGGGGATGTTTGATCATCAAACTCATCAGTGACGGGACCTTTAATGATCCTGGCAGAAGTGTATCATGCAGGAGAACGAGTCGGCAGCTCTCTTTGGTATTTTCGCGCAGACGACTAATAGTCGATGAGTCGGTAGGAATATCATGTCGATACGAACATTCAGTGACACAGGGCATAGCTAGTGTAAATATACCACCTGCGTTCCTCCAACCCATATTTAGCTCCATCATTCAGGCGCCTTACCGACTTTGATGTGTTTGCTGTGCGGGCCCGGGATGAACTGGCGCTGCGAGACACACAAACCCGAACGGTTGGCCATGTCCTCTAATGAGACGAACCATTGATATTTCAAGCCTCCGGGACGTAGCCCGAAAATGAAAGTCTACGTATATATTTACAAGTGCCACAGACCTCTAAGATTGGCCATAGAACAATGTCCTTCAGTCGCTGTGGGCCGAACTCATGCATTCGCGATCCTACGCCCACTCTAGTCTTGATCTGGCCTGCCGGGGGATCTGTATACATAGAGGGATGCCCGTGAACCCAAGTAGCCTATATGTCTAATTGTTCACATGTCGTTCCACAAGGACCTCACTCAAGTGCTCCAGACCCGTCAATAAGCCATTTTGAACCCTCGACTGACGAACTAGTGTGGGATGCAACCCGTTGATTAACCACACAGATGAGCGTATCAAGCGATTTGATATCGAGCACACATCCGCTATGGGGTCTTCACAACCATTTAACGTTCTACCAGACTTAAGTAGCAGCAACCCGGCTGTGTCCCACTCTTTTCTCGTTTTAATTCCTACTCCATAACTCGGTCGGAGCTATGTTGAAGTCCTGTAGACTCGCCTGCTGGTTATAAGAAGTACTTAAACCTGTCTGAAGGCCTTTAGCAGAACTGCCAGACTAATCTCAAGAACACGTCATCATTTATTCCGCGAATTGCGATGCCTAAATTTTCCATATCGTCCGCGAAAGCATTATAGAGTCACGGAGCTATTGTTCCGAGAGCCATGCCCCAATCCTCTCTCCATCCACTGAACTCTCCGCTATACCTCACGCTGAGCCTCACAGACCTGATTTCAATGGCATATGTCACTTAAAGTAATAACAGGATTGCAGTTCGGCCAACGGAATATTATAGAAGCGGTGCTCGTCACTGGGCGACTGCGTTGAATTTGAGATAGCTACAGTACTGCGCGCGACTAGCGCTGACGTCTACATCGTTACTCGTCATGTGAGTAGAGGACAAACGTCAAATATGATATTGACTCACAGGGCTTTGAATAGCAGAAATGAAATGGAGTCAATGAGAAAAGTGGCCGTGTTGTTTTACCACGTTGGAAAGGTCTCACGTCTTGAACATGCTCATCACCAACGTTGGCAGATGTTCGACAGTTTCAAGGTGAGCCCGAGATCGGCTACTGACACTCCTAGGTTATCAGGCAATATGGTAGTCCTGGAACTTCGATTAACTTCTAGAGGTTCCGAACAGCGTTACGCAGGCAACCAGCTTCCTCCCTTTGATCTAGTTGCTTTACTTGTGCCTACGTTGATCCGGAGCACCAGCTTCCTACATTGAACTAGCGCGTTATGCCTGCTACATTCGTGCCATGTGTTTTACGACTCTAGACTTAGAACATTAATGTGCAGTCGACATATGGACCATGGGCTGCTTACGAAGAATACAAATAACTAACACCTGGCTAGTCAACTACATTAACCGCATCACCGATCCACGAGGTGTATATGCTTACTCTATCTAACTCCTAGATATTCCCAGAAGCTACTTGTACGTAGCCACTGAACACATGGTGAAGCAGTTAGGTCAATCTTTTTCTGGTGTAATGAAGTCAGCAGAGAATAAACTTTTACAGAATCGATTGTATAGTCACGGCTGTTATGGATATTCGACCATGTCACTGCTCATATAGACAAAGGCTGTATTCGATTCGATTTTCTAAGAAAAGAAAGATAGACAGTTTCCAACAGGTCTATTTAGCTACAGCGCCCCCTTTGCCTATTATTAGCATCACGCCACCTCACTTTCAACATGAGAAGAACTCCCCGGGCACCCTATCTTTACTGGACGGGCATCCTACCGAGTGCCAACAGCCGCCACCATCTAACACATCGTCACCATCACCATCACCTTCGCCATCACCTAACCGCCGCACGGAATACACTCTTACCACTGTACGTTATTGCAAATTGTCGTCATTCCATTTATACCAGGTCCATTAATTGGAAGTGGTTTTTAAATAATCCCATAGTTAATTACATTACTTTTTGCCACTTAACTAGTCACCTCCGTCACTTTTAATTGCCATCGCTATAGCCATGCAGCGTTAATGCTCTCGGTATCACTGCTTCCATAACACTCGCGCGGTGTTAAAAAGTAAGGTTGCAGTAATAGTGGTGGTAAGATGACTTATAGGGTGTAACAGTGTGACGATAGTACGGTAGTGAGTCAAGTGGTGGCGGCTGCTAACACTCGGTAGGATGCCCGTCCAGCAAAAATAGGGTGCCCGGGGAGTTCTTCTCTTTAACATATTTGCACCGCTAAGCCCCTCGGAACTATGGCACCCGAGGGTTTCAGTTGGCTATTTGCTGCTGAAGGGATAATCGACAGTGGTCCGTACAGGTTCGGCTTGTAGGCCACGAGTATTATCATTGAAAGAATGAATGTACGTTCCTGACTGCCACCTAAACCTCAATCACAAGCGAGCCCGTCAGTCGGCCGTGTTACCTTAGCCACTAAGACTGTGGTTATGCTTTTGATCATCCTGAAAGGTGCAGTAGCATCACGTGATTGATGCACACTTTTTTGCATACGTAACTGATTTTCATACTTGAAAATTAGTACGACGCTTGTTTTTATCTTCTTGTCGAAAGTGTAAAGATCTCTCATATTACGAAGTGTCGAGTATCGTTTTTGGCAAATCCACATGAAATTACAAACCAATCAACTCACTAATCATGAACGCGTACAGGAAACCTCAAGACAGTAGTATAAAGGTATAACTATAAACATTTTATTGAAACAATTCTGCTAGATTAAACATACGACTAAACAAGATATAGCATGGTGATGCTAATAATCGTTTGAAAATTCCAATAGCGCTTTATCGCGCACCAAGCTGGGCCGGAGGGGGGGGATTGATTGGTTGAGGGTTCACTGGTCCCAACTGGATGTTGTTGCCAGCCTCAGCGTCGCCCGCAGGTGCCCTATTGGCCTCAGTCAGGGCAATCGCAGTGCCGATGAAGCAGCCACAACAGGCGCCTATAACATACAGAGCCATTTTGAACAACCCAAGGCCTAGGACAGCGCCGAAAAGTGCGATGCAGACCTTTGCAATGACGCCTTGAGGAAGACCATGTCCCAGTGTCCAGAAGCACCAAGCAAGATAGGCGTCGGCCCCTAGGAGGAAAAGTTGGATCGGAAGAGTAAACGAATAAGAGTCCCTATGGCTGCTATACTCTTCATAAGTCGCATTAGCGTCGTTCGCGATAAAAAGCCGAATCGATTTGAAAAAGCCAAAAAGTACCAGGATGACCAACCCAGCGATTGCAAGGCCGTGCATATCCCGGAGACGGGGTTGATCGAATGAAATGTCCTGCTCGCTCATGAAGGGACCTAGATCATTGGTAAGAAACACCAGGATATAGACCTGGAGAACGAGCCGAAGGAAGATGATAAAGAGATCTAGGCTCCCTACGGCCAGTACGGCAAGTGACGCTGTCATGGCGTAAGTAATACCCGAGTAGGTCTGGCGAAGTAATGATGTTATGTGTCGAGTTAGGGGTGAAGATGAGATACTGACTCAGGTAATGGCATAGTTGATGAACGGAAGACGCGAATATATAAGCGGTGATGATACGAAGGACGACTCTCATACATTGGTGAAGTTTTGACTCATAATCCTCTTGTGACGAAACAGACGGCCCGTTTCCTTTGTTGCATATAACAACCAGGGGGTAAACAAACATCAGATGTTATAACAATGCGCTTGTTCAGAGAACAAGGATATCGTTCAGGCACACTACGCATCCACAACTAGTGATGGTTGCTGTATAAGAGGGCCGAGATGATTAAGGTTCCCAAGCCCAGTCTTATGGTTCTTACTCGCAAAACACCTACGCAAGAATAGCAAAAATTCTAACCATTTTCATTGCGTTGTATTCAGACAACCTGACCCGGCCGAACCAACACTTGCCGTCAACCAAGCATGGACACTCGAGTGGATCCTCGAGTTCGTGATCGAACACATAGAAGGTGCGTGCATTGTCATCGTGTACTGCCCCTTGTTGCCTTTCGTCGTGTCAACAACCAACGAATGCTTAATGCGCGATGCCGTTCATGCATTTTTCGGCCTCCCGAGGGAGCCCCTGATATCTGGGACTATCAAGATATGGATAACGAACTAGCGGGTTTCCTGGTCACTCCGCCGCCCGAGCGAGGACAACAGTTTCAACGGGCCGACGCACTACTTCCACCACCGCCAACACTTCCACAACCGGCACCACTTCCGCAGCCAGCAACACTTCCACAGCCGGCACCACTTCCGCAGCCAGCAACACTTCCACAGCCGGCACCACTTCCACAGCCGGCACCACTTCCACAGCCGGCGCCTCCGGCACCCACTGCTCCTGTCGTACCCCCTGCGCCGGTGGTCCAAGCCGCCGTCGCTACTCCATTGCAGCAAATACAGCAGATGCCGCAGCAACGGGTACGGCAGGAAGACTTTGACGAAGTGCTTCTCTTGTATGGTTTAGGAGGCGCCGCTACTGCTTTCAGTCTCGTTACTGTAGGTGCTTTAGGTTCCGCTCTCTTTAAGACCTGAACGCGGACGATCCTTGAAATTGACATTGTTATCACGAGTTTGTCTTTTACCTTGATAGTTTCGACATGTTTATAGTGAATTTATAGAATGATAAAACTCAGATACTTTCTTGTTTCTATTTCGTTTTATATGAACAGTGCTGTGTATAGTTGGGTATATGTTTATTATCTTTCAACAGATCCGCAACCAACTAACCATTACTTACATTGACAATTGCTCAGTATTCTGTGCGTGTCATTACTAACGGCGAATTCATCTGCCATTCCAGCTCACCTTGGCCTACTTGAAGCGAGTAGGGAAGCTAGTGACTTTTACGCCGAGTCCTACATAAGCATGATACGGGCCACGCATTGACAACCCTCGCTTCAACAGGTGATGTACCACTTGATAGGCATGCAAATCGATTGACATCCCTTGTCATACCATTCATTGGATCCGCGTCATATTGCCAAGTTTAATTAAATCTTGGTAAGTATGTAACAATATCAGTAAAGAGCGTGAGGGTCCAGAAATATGTCAAATCTGATAATAGAGATGGTCGCTTCTGTAGGCATTTTGCGTCGAGAATGTTCCTTAATTGCCGACCTCGCAAACTGTTTTCAGGTTAGTACATCTCCAACAGCTGTGCCTCTTTCGGGCCTCCAAGGGGATTCCATCTCACGTGGAGCATCTCACTTCCGAACCCATCCATCCCGCAATTTGACCCCTCATTCTTCCTCTGAAGGTAGTTTCAGACTTTCCGAGATACTCATGAGTCTTCACAGTTCGTTTTAGACATCCTATCTGACGTGGACATTTTCTACTTACGTAGCTCAGAATAACCTCATAATGGGCGACGTATACACAGAGAACATGACTCGCCTTCCGAGCGAGACTTTCAGGTTTGATTCCGTCTCCCACGCATTACACCCAAGTGCTGATCAATGATCTAACACCGCTTGACAGGCTCAATCAGCAATTCGACTTGATGACGAAGTATCGCACCTGTCCTCCTTGCGGACACGAGCATTGTCTGACAATCAAGCAGGAGCATGGGTTATATCCTTCATCCGTCTTTGAAGCTTCCACCAACTCCGCGTATTGCCGACATGGGGACTGGCACCGCTCGTTTTATTATTCGTCTACTTCCGGAACTTCCACATGCGGTATATGAAGGCTTCGATATATCGGATGCACTGTTCCCGCCACGAGATGATTTGCCATCCAACGTGACGCTGTCCACACTAGACCTGAAGAAACCATTTCCTGAACACATGCACGGCCAATATGATCTGGTGCATCTCCGTCTGTTAGTCGCAGCGATGCGGCCAGAAGACTGGGAGCCTGCTGTCCAAAATATCTTCCGCATACTTCGACCCGGCGGGTACATCCAATGGTGAGTAAATCCGGATCCTGTACTCTTTCTCTTACTACTCAGGGGGCATCTTTGGGACTACTTCGCAGGCTTCTTATCCCCTTAGGGTGAACGCCCATCGGGTATAACTCGAAGGTCCCGAAGCCTCCGCAGACTCGTCATGCAGAGCAGTTGTTGACTGAAGCGTCGCAGGGAAGAATGCGAGTTTTGTCATACAGAATGGCACAAGGCCAGGCCAGAATCTCACTTCGAGACAGCAGAGGCCATGACCGTTGCCTTTGCCAGTGCCCTGCATGAACAGTTCCAACACGGATGGAACTCGCTTCCCGGACAGATGCGGGACGCGGGATTTACTGCCGTAAACAGTGACGTTGTCAGCTCTGATAAGTCCCGAGAAATAAGAGCGGATATTTCGGCTAGCATCTTAAGTCTAGCTTTCACTTGGGCGCGTATGATGACAGAACGAGGTGAAACAGGTCCTCTGTTCGGTGAGCATATCGATGGCCTGGAGAAGTCTGTGCGTGAAGAGATCCAATCGGGTGGCTATTTGCAGTTCAACATACACGTGGCTTGTGCGCAGAAGCCATCATCGTGATACATCCGTCTGCTTTGGTGTATCAAGATTCGATGATGCTTGAGTTGTCTTTCACTGATGGGGCTACTGCGCGGCTTATCAACCTAGGTAGTAAGACTGCATACCTGAGAAAGCAGCCGCTATCCTCGATAATATAGCTTCAGCACGTCGGATGATGAGAACTCCACGTTGATGTCCCGATACTCTATTATACCATTGACCTAAGTTCTTTCTGGAGGCAAACGTTGAACCCAACGTTTCTTCCCCAGTGCTATGTCGACATAGGCACGGGTTATCATTCTATGCCCAGGCAGCGTCGAGGCCAAGGCTATTGCGGTTGCAGTACAAGGCGTTTCCACGCACCCATGTGCTGTCTATCGCCAAGAATTCTCACAAACGATACTATGGCGATGTGGCAAAGAGCCGACATCAGTATGGCGACGCGGAGATAGCACAATCCGAGGCAGCGGCAGGGTATGAATCTGGAGCCTGATATCCCGTTTGGCCGGTACCTGGTAATAAGCCGTGATCTGTACCTGCATATTTTGGGATGGAAAGCTTCAAATTCCGGACGCCACGTATTATAGGAGGGTCGCATTCACCGCTGATTTTACCTATTGGTGAAGAAGCATCAGCGATTGGGGGAATGTACCTTGCAGGACTGAGAGTTGTCGCTGTAACTGACAAGGCTAGACTGTATCCGAAGAAGAGATACATCTCCATTTGGACGCTTCATGCCCCTGGCAGCTTGCGCCATGTTGAAACGGGACGCGTGACTTAATAAGTAATGCTGGACGGCGTCAACTTACGGTTCTCCATGTTGCGGTCGATTGTCGGCCAGCAATTGATGCGATGGGAAGCACAATCAGCCTCTTTGCAGTTGGCATCTGCCGCATTTAATTACATAGCACGAGCAAAACACTGCGTCGATCGATCAGCCAAAGAGTTTTCGTGAGTAGGCAAACAGACGAGAGGACACATCACATATCACAAGGTGAAATTTGCACAGTCGAGATTTCCGGCTAATAACAAGACACTCCATGTCTTCCAACATTCACCGCTACACATGTATGTATCGATATGATACGCGTCGCGGAAAATGGGGTTTGTGCCTTGCAGGATGAGGTGAGTTTGCCCGTCAGGTTTGCGCCGGTGGGCGTGGCTTGAGCTCAAAACCGACGAAATCCCCCACTCCCCCACGAAGCTGACATAGCCGAGACAGAGTAAGTTTGATGGCTATGTGTGCCACATCACCGATCTCGAAGGTGATAATGAGCAGAGACTGAGGAGGCGTTCTGGGTGCTCTCGGCGTCGCGAATTGAGGTGATAGTTACAGTCGTTTGTGATCATGACGAATACATGCAAATGCAGTTGCAAAGAAGCGCAAAGCTATCCATCCACATGACATCACTGCCGCAAGAGATGCCCTGCGCCTGGGTGACGATTCTCACGGGCTCTTTGGCAAACGACATAAAGTCGGACACTGGGCGGCGAAAGCCCCGCTGCGATGAGGACGACAGCCGAACAGCCGACAGCGTGACGAGCACGTGTACCTTAGGTACCTAGGTAGGTACTTGACCAATCACCTTGCGAGCGCAAATGCACGAATCGCCCGCTGCCACATGCAAACTTGCGCCGGCATGATCCCAGATCCCTAGAATCCCAGAATTCTGCCCAGAAATACTGTTTGGTGGCGCCTTGGACGGGCACGATCCGCGTACGATCTCACGACTGGAACTGCGTCAGTCCTTGCTGTCTGGCGTCTGGCGTGAGATCACTATGTATGTACGAAGTGTAGCCCCTACATGGTGCTTCGGAGTGAAGACAAGACGGCCTTCGATAGCCTGAATGATATGATGCGCGTCTGTTCACGAGAGGAATACACGAGCCAGTCGATTGCCAAGTCAATTCAAAGCCAAACAGCTGGAATTACATCTGACGCGCTTCCAGATGTTCCCACCATTACTAGATACCTAGGGTAACCAAGTAGGCACTTGCCCTTCTCAGTTGAGTTATTACTAGGTAAACTGTAGGTCTCGAAGGAGGGACTACGGATTACACTTCCTTCTTTGTTTCTTTCCTTGCATTCGGGAAGGAAGTAGCGGCGGTGTTCGTGCCTAGGTAGGCTTATCAGGTAGATGATATCGTCTTCTCGCACGAGTCTAGTCCACATACATACTAAGTGAGTAGCAATTGGCCAGCAACCTCATATGTAGGTGAGCTTAGGATACTATCCTCTGTCGACATCTGATCGCCGACGACCAACTCCCGCAGAGCGCCATACTAATTGGATTGAATGCGACATCCAGTGATCGAGTCCGATGATACTTGTTAGGCCTTAAAGCGGCTTCTGACGTGTTTCCGGTATGGCTACGACCTACACGTTAGGGACATTGATTCGCAAAACGACATTAAATGGCAACCGTTTTTTATATACCTTATTTTTAGCAGTGGATGCACTAATTTAATATGTACTACCGCTTAATTAAATGACTGGCTTTAATGCATGCTGCTAAGCCTAATTTTTAGCCTTTAATGTTTTAATAGATACAGTTATCCTTATTTTAGCACTAGTAACGGCTTTAAAATAGCGCTAAAGACCTGGCTTGCTTTTTAGTGGCATAAGAAGTTTGGTTATAACGTTGCTATAGGTTAATTAAAGTCTGGTTTTGCGTTTATATTATTGTATTTATTTAAATAAGTCTATATTTATTTTAGTGCGATCCTTATTAAAATCTATGTCCAAATTTTTTTAAAAACGGTTGCTATTTAATATTGTTTTGCGAATTAATGTCTTTAACGTATACTCGTTAAGCCTAAAATCGGCTTATTTCCGTAGTTCCGGTATAGCTACGACTTATATATTAAAGACATTAAATTGCAAAACGATATTAATTTGTAACCGTTTTTAAAAAATTTTATATATAGATTTTAGTAAAGATCGCACTAAAATAAATATATATTTATTTAATTAAATTCGGTAATATAAACGCAAAACTATATTTTAATTAGCTTATAGTAATATTATAACCGGACTTTTTATACTACTAAATATAAAGGCAAGTTTATAGCGCTATTTTAAAACCGTTATTAGTATTAAAATAAATAACGATTATAGCACTTTTAGTGTTTTTTTTCTTATTTTTAGTATAAAAATAAAAGCCTGCGCGCCGATTTAAACTTGTTTTAATTAAAATTAAAAAAAGGACTAAAACAAATATTTTATAATTAAAGCATATAGGCCAGTTTATTTTTTAGACTTATATATATACTTTTCGTAGTTTTTTTAAAAAGCGTTATCTGTTATATAAAATTAGCTATATAAAGTTTAATATTAATATTAGCTTTTATATATTTACGTAAGCCCGTTTAATTAGGCTTATATAAGTATACGTTTTGCTATTTTTTAATTATACGCAATTTATATATTTAAAACGTTACGTTATTGCTGTTTTTTTTTTAAATATTAGTAATAATGCTAGCAGCTAGTTAATATAAGTAACCGTAGCTATATAATGTTATAATATGCAATTATATACTATATTATTATAACGTAGCTTTTTAAAAAAAACGTTAATAAAAATTTATATATATTAATTATATCGTAGATTTTATATTTATAAGGTTGTTTTTAATTAAATGCGTTATTTAGCGATAAAACGCAGCAATGTTTATATTATTATATACTAAATAACTATTACCCCGCCTTTATTTATATTATATCTTAACGTCCGTTCCGATGTTATTTACGCCGATTTATATTATTATTACGGTTGTTGTTTTTTTTATCGTTTAAGTTATAAATGTATTAAATAATTAGCTTTATTTTAATATAAGTTAATAATTATTTAATAACGTAGTTATAAAGGGTTAGAATTTACAAAATATTACGATAAACTATTATAGTAAGTAAATAGGGTAGCCTTTTAACGCCATTAAATACAATACTACTAGCCCGTTATTTTAGGCCTAAATACGTCGATTTCCGTATTTTTTAACAAAATGGCCTAAATAAACGAAGTTATATATTTAATTTTTATTAAAAGTAGCATTTAAATAGGGGTTTTTTACTCGTAACTATAATTTATATTTACTATATTTTACTTAGCGTTTATATTATTACTTTAATTTTTATTAGTTTTAAAATTATTACTATCGTTAGTTTTAAAGTTATCGTTATAAATATTAAATCTTACGGGGTTAATTTTTAAAAGATTTAATACAGTTATAAAACTATTTATACTTATTTTACTTTTAACGAAAGCGGTAATAACGGCATTTAATATAGGCTTTATATAAACCTATAGCGTTACCGGTTAAAATAGCTTTTTTAAAGGGCACTAATATATATTTAGCCGTACGTTTTTAACGAAGTTACTAAATAAGCGCGCCTTATTAATAATAGCACGCTTTTTTTTTCGTGCTACATTTTATAACGCCGCTAACGTTTTTTACAATACTTTAAAAATAGCCAATCTATATTATTAGTTTCTTTTTTAAGTAATGCGATTTTATTAGTTAACTGCTTACGAAATATAACTTTTAAAGCCTTAAGACGGGCTTTTTATATTTTAATAAAGCATAATCTATCGCTTTTAAAGCCTTTAACCTATCGCTAGAAAGCAGCTATTTCTATTACTACCTTTTTTTTTATAAAGCGGTAATATTTATTACGCTTTGTTTAAATTTTATTAAATTCGTTTATTACGGCCCGTAATTTAGCATTACTAACTACTATAAGACTTATTTTCGTTACTAGCCTATTTTAAAAGCGTGTTTAATTACTTACATTAATAAAATCTCGCTTTTTTTTTAGGCGTTATTCGTTAGTATTAACTATTTTTACGAAAGCAAGCGATTCTAAAGCTTTATCGCGTTTATTTATAATATAGGCTAATAATTTGTTTAATAAAATGCGTTTTTATATATGCTTTTTCGTTTTATTAATAATATAGTCAATATAGTGTTATATATGGCCTATTAGTAAAGCTAAAGTAACGTATTTGCTTTATTTATTATTATTATTATATAAAAGTAATAGCAGTAACGGCGTTTAAAAGCGATATATATTAGCCCTAAAACTAACTGCTATACGTCGCCTTTTTTTTTAATCTTTACGCTACGGTAATGTTTTATAACCTATTAACTGTTTTTTTAGCGTATTAATATAACTTCGTTTATCGCAAAATATACTATTATTAAATGCTAAAAATAAAGCATTTAGCATTAAGTCGAGTACTATATTAGTATTAATAAGCCATAGGCTAACTTTTTTTTACGTAGATTTAATATATTTACGTTTTATATTAATTTTTTAAATATTAAATAAACCGTCGAAAAATTCGATATTGCCGTAATTAATGTTTTTAAAATTAATATACTTTAATATCGCGTTTTAATAAGCTTTTTTATAATAAATAAATACATTAACGTTAAAAGGCTATACGTAGTTTATAAAATAAAAAAGTAATAAAAACAACTTTACGTTATGCTTAATACAAAGTTAAAAAAACTTAATAGTATAGTGACTTTTATAATTATTTAATACTAATAATCTTATTTTAAATGGATTAATAGGCCGCGTTTTTTTTTAAAGTAATAAAACTAATTTAACGTTAATTAATTATCGATATAACTAAATAGGCTATATAATAACGTAGTATTATTTTCGAATAAAATAGTAACATATTTTACTCTAATTTTAACACTAAATATAATAATAAAAGGCGCGATTTTTTTACCCGTAATAAAAACCGCTTTAATAACGGTTATTAATTTGCGTTAATCGAGATCGTTATAATATATCGTTAATATTTTTTAATATTGCTATACGTATTAATTTCGATTATTAATACTAATACGATAACCCGTTTCGTTATTATTTTATATATTATCGGCCGTTATTTTATATTTATTGACGGTTTGTTAGAATAAAAAAAATCAAGTTTTTAAAAAGTTTTAATTACCGGCGGCTTTACGTAAAACAGATTTAGGCTTCGTTTTTTTTAATTTAAATACTTTAATATGCTTTTATATATATCGTTACGCCTATTGTTTAAAAACTACGGATTTAAAGTAATTAGACTTTAATAACTAATTAGCCGAAATAGTAACTCGATCTAAAATAATAGAAATGCTTAAAATATTAAATATTAGTAATATAACGCGAAATAAAGGGATATTAACGTACCGACGGCTATTTATATATTAAGCTAGGCATAAAGGGCTAAATCTTTAGCCTCGTTTAATAATATATTATTATTACTATTTTAAAATCGTGACTTTTTATTATTTAAACGAAATCGTAAGGCAAAATACTCGATATTATAGTACTTTGCTAACGCCGCTATATTATCGAAGTCTTTAAAACGGTTTTTTATATACCGGACGGCGGTACGTATACGGTTTTTATTAAAAGCATTTAGTATTTACGGGTTAGTACGGTTTATTAAGCCAGTATGCGTTTTATAACGGTAATATCGATATTTAGCTATCGTAAAATATAGATTTTAATAAAAAATACAATAATAAAAAGCTTTAAAAACTGTTATTTTAATATAAATAAATAGGAATTATACGCATTAGTAAAATTAAGATAACTATATTTACTAAAACACTAAAGGCTAAAAATTAGGCTTAGTAGTATATATTAAAACTATTTATTTAATTAAGCGGTGGTATATATTAAATTAATGCATTTATTACTAAAAACGAAATATAAAAAAAACGGTTACGAATTAATATCGTTTTGCAATTTAATATCTTTAACGTATAGGTCGTAGCCACACCGGAACCACGGAAGTAAGCCGATTTTAGGCCTGACGAGTAGGTCGTAGCCACACCGGAAACACGTCAGAAGCCGCTTTAAGGCCTGACAAGTATGTTATACAGCCATCATTCTATTAAACTCGAGGACCAAGGGCACGCCTTGGCTGCTGTTCCCCGCGTGTGGTACACCTAGAAGAAAAAATTTTCCTTTCCCCATTGCCGCAATCCCTACATCCGTACAGATTACAACTGTAGCGAGTGGCTGGCCGGCTTGCACGGCGGGCAATGCCGTATTACTTGTTCTTATTCGCACCCACGCGTCCCAGTTTTGCACCCGTTTTTCTTCTAGCCACCCTTGAGCACGCCAGCGATCGCCAGGCACATCTCCTCACGAGTGCATCGGCCGGTCAGCGTACAGTATGACGTCAGCGGCAGTAAGCCAGGACGAGGCCAGGCCCGGACCAAGCATGTAATAGCGGTTTTGATTGAGCTACAGTATATTCCACGATCAGGACGTTTTCGTGGTGCTGAATGCGAAGTACGGCATTCTGACGAAAACGTGGTGAATTTGAGATTTGCTGCCGAATCAGATGCTTGCCTGACCCTACAGTCGGCTCAGCTAATGCAAGGTACGCTGCAGCTCGCACAGAAGGCTGGACCGCACCATCAGAGCCAAGTCCACCAACGGAGCCGCATGATCGTCACTCATTGACCAGAAAACACAAAAGGTAGACAAGTCGGGGCTTGGAAATGTGATCAATGCAACGGGCCTGCAATCGCTATCAAGGGTGCTCACCACCGCATGGCTCAGCGATGGTATGTACTGTGTGCGTCTGTCCTGACCATAAACAGTACCTACCTTATAGGCGTGATCATAGGTCCTGAGGGCCGGTAGAACAAAACGTGAAGGATGAAGTGAATAGACCTGAATATGGATAGGAATCCGCATTTTCAACTGTCTGCATTCACGCATGATTGGAAATGTAGCCGTCGAAGACGGAAACGGCCTCCGTTAGAAGCTTAAGATTGGTATTCCGTAGTAGACCCTGATTACTAGTGTGAGACGAAGTCGGGACTTCGTTACATACCCGATGCCAAGTTTACTCGGAGGGCAAACTCTCGGAGGACAAACTCTCGGAGGACAAAGACTGACCACGCATTACCCCGATCCCATTTACTCAAAATCATCCGAATTCCACCCCGCTACGAGGGGCTTTGAACTTTGGGCACGTTGGCTTGTGCCTCGCGAGGCGAACGTGGCTGGCACGACGCGGATAATCCGGCAGTTGGTGAGCGTCTCGTCAGCGTGGCATATCATACATCAGGACGCGAGGGCGGGATGTGAGGTGATAACGCAAAACTTGCAAATCCAGCTGAACAGGACAGCATGGAATCCCGCGACGCTGACAGCTCAATTCATATTGACTGTTCCTAGCACTGTCCGACTTTTCTGGCGCAGTTGATTACTCGGACATCTGCCGACCACCATGGTCAGTCAGGAGCGTCCTACTCAGACGATGAAGACGCGTCTATAAACTATACCGGTGAGTTCTTCTACTGGTTGCAAGGGCGGGCGCGCGACTATTCAGACTTCAAGGCGTGTGGCACATTGCACAACGTCTGGATCTTGCGGGAAGGTCAGTGCCTCGAGACAGCCTCCGTTCAAATGACAGATGTTGGCCAGGTTTCCAAGCCTATGTACTTTGGTTTGTCCAGCGAAAAAAGGACATAATATGTAGGCGGGGAATCTGAAATGGCATGCAGTGACGCGTCTGACGCCGGCGTCTCGAATGGATTTCGCTGTGATTTTGACAATACTGCATACATGTCCATACGGATCTAGGCCCATAACGTATTGTGATGCCGTTATGTGAAAAGGCACGTATCGCAAGCGCTCACGGCCCCAGACGATTTCACATTCCAGCTGGAAAAAAAGTGACAAAGCCTTGTGCGCTGTCTGCTGCCCCATCGGCAAAGAGAAGTTGGGTTCAACTGTCGCATCTCCCTACGCTCTATTCTGTACATTGTACTGTATGACACGATCCACAAGACGCCCTGATAATGTCCTTTTCGGGACTCATCGACCTCGAGACTCGTCGACCTCGGGTCACAGACGAGATAGATACGTAGACTTACAGTTTACATAGCTGTGTTGTCATTACTCGTGCTTCGAGGGAAAGTCACCAAAACTTGACCGATGACGGAAAACATACGATCGGCACTAGAACCAAAGAAAGGGAAAAAGAGCCTGGCGGATGTACATTGGCGTGGGAATTAGCACCGAAACTATACTCAAGCCGGCCTGAACGCTGCGCTAGGGGGCGTGTTCCGACGGAGCGGACACAGACTTGGGTGATTCCACCTGGGACCATTTGTCATGGCACAGCTCTGGAGCTCTCTCAGAATGCACACATGTAAGACGTATAACTGTATGCGTTGGATATTGTAAAAATGTTTGCCAGCGGCGCTTATCTTCGTGCTTATGACGATTTCACATTCTTCGCCCTTATTTTTGCTGGGGGCCGTGAAGCACCACATTGCAACCTGTACGGAGTGCGGGTACTTATGTTTATAGGTAGGTACATGTAGGTGTCATCGGACTGCCAGCCATACGGATGTACCTACAACCTTACTGTGTAATGTGCTGTACCGTACCTGTATGTCAGGTTGAAGGATAAGGTAAATGCCATACCATAGGAATATGCCAATTGCTACGGATTACCTGAGGCACAACGCACTGCGCAAAAACATCATTTTCCTGCAGTGCTGATAAGTAGTGCTCGAGAAAAATTTTATAGACCGAAGATCCTGCAAGGGCAACTTGAACGCATTCCAACCTTATGCCCGCTGCCCAATCCTGCACAAATCCTTGATCAAGCTAGAACCCAAGCCCAGGTCACCGGCTCAGCGGGGATTCATCCCGCCCGCCGGACTACCCCCGCTGTTATTAACAGGTACATGCTGTAGAGTACATGTAGTCGCAAAACGGCTGGAAGTTCTTTGGTGAACGAACAAATTTCTGGGCAGATGAGAGACACCAAGTTAAGAGTGCTTCCAATTTGTTCTACACCCATACGTCACAGATGAGAGATGGTGGATGTCTGGTAACAGCGACACACGACACAACCAGTTCACCGGTCAACCTGCCCAAACATCATCACCACCCCCAACATCCCATACCTGGTCACATTGTGTACGGAGTACTGTACCCATAGCACCATGAAGCCGAGAGTTGGAGCAAACGTCTTGACAACCACGTTACCAGGCCTCGTTCATCGCAGGCCGATAACTATCAGATAATGATAACTGCAGAAATCCCCCAGGAAAAGCTGGGCTACATACCACGGTCTGTCTGCGAAACGCCGGGAAACGGCAAGAGCATGTGACCAACTGCAATAACGCATGTGAGAGACTTCAACCAAAGTCCCACAAGTGCGGCCGGGCATCTGTGAGGAGATAATCAGAGTATATTTGTAAGGTATACGAATGAATGTATCGAAACATTGTAAAGTGTAAACGAGTCGAGTTGCCGCTGCAGAGGCACAAGAAGACACTTCGAATCGAGGTCTCCGTACAAGCAGACGAGCTGACCCAGGGTCCCTACATATATGTATTTGCTACAGTAGAGAATATCGTCAGCGTTGATAAGAAACAAGCGACAGGACCAGGGCGAAGGTGAGGGATCAATTGTCGAAAACAAAACTCCAGCCTTTCGGCTTTCGCTGCCCCTGGCGCTGCGTCTGGTCTGCCACGATGAACCACGCTCGCTACCGTGGGTAGACCTGGCTTACAAGGCGCAAGCGGCGCAGGATCCGCTATCTTTTGGGACCGAAGGAGTTCTTTTGCGGGCAGCGGTGCTCTGACCGTGCTCGCTCGGCCATGCGCTTACATGTGATGGGTCTTTCATTCAAGAATAGGCTTCTGAATGGGTTACTCTCATCAGTAACGGTCGGGACGAATTCGGCCTAGACAAGAGCTCAAAAAAGGGAGGGGGGAAATTTCTGTCCATGTCCATGCTAGATCCTGATATCAAGTGGAGTTCAAGTCGGCGCAGAGGCCATGGCCGGAGACTCAAGCAAGCGGTTGGTCATGGGCATTGGACAGAGAAAAGAAGTCGAGTCTGTCTCCCAGCCCGCCCCGCCTGTTTTCACCAACCGTTGCTTTGTTGTTCCACGACTCATTCACCACGCAACAGTCCACTTCTCCGACGCACTTCCAGACCGACTACAGCACACTGGCGAGACTGGGTGAAGAGGCCCGATCCATAGACAGGGGCCTCTGGCAGGAGAGGTCAGGAACAAGCGAACCGCTTGCTTGCTTGCTCACACATCTGTTTTGCGGCACGCACCATCTTTCGCACATTGCAACCCTGGTACAACAGAAGGATAGCAGGTCACTAATAACTGAGCGAGAGGAGCTCCCACATATACATACATACATACCGCCCCGGACAACACAAGGTTTCTTCGGAAACACACATACACATACACATGCACACATACACACACCATACTCACACACATAGATCTTGGTGCGAACGCATAATCACAACGCACAGTCATAAAGCTCAGCAACCCCGCATTCGCCTGTCGTGCCGTCTGTCACTCATACCGCCAGAAACTCGAATCTGGGGAGTTCTGGTATAGTAGCTTTGCTGGAAGTCACAAGGGCCTCCTGCACGCGACCCCGGGAAAGTGTCGGAATTGGGACGACTCGACCGCATTTGATTGGCAAAGCGACCTCGATTCTGCCACAGCGCCAGCACAGCACACGACCAGCGACAGGAGCCTGACTACAACACTGCAACCCCACGAATTGACTAAGCTTGGGAGCGGTATACTGGACAGAAACACGTGGACGGTTGCGAGCAAGGCGCAGATAGACGGGTGCACGACGAGTGGTACACGTATGAACGTATCAACACACGGGACCCTTCGCTTCTGGAGAGAAGCTGTCGACACTTGCCTCCATCAGGAGTAGCATCAAGGGAAGCAGCATAAACCCAATCTCTGCCCGCCAACTCTATCTCTGCCTTGGCGAGTATAACATCGGGAGGTAACTCAATTGCTCTGCCACAATATCAGCCTCCGTATTATTTAGAGACGAGAAGCCCGACGTCCCATCTTCATCTCTTTGCCGACTTGGAAGAAAAGAAGCAAGCGGAAAAGAAAAAGTTGGCCCGGCATAGCGGCGCGAACGCGACAAGGGCAGAAGGACTCGGATTACCAGACTTTCCACCCTCTCTGACGTCTGCGTGCACATTCTTTTTTTCGTCCCGCTCACTTGGAGGAACATCCCCGCCATTCACGACTCTCTCACCTGCTCTCCCACCCACCCACTCAACTGTCACTGTTACCTTGCAACAACACGCGTGCCCCTCTGCCTATCATTGCCTTAGGTACCTACCTACATCTTGTGACATTCACTTACACGCGACTCAAAACAATATCAACGACGAACACTGCAGCCCATCCAAGCTCGAATTGACATACACCAAGCCCCTCTGTAACGCGCAAGGCGACGATAAAACTCATAGCACCCAAGCTTTGCATCATTACGCGCTGTCATAAGTAGGTATATACTGTTTTGACAGCTGTTTGCGAAGTTCTTCGGACGGCGTCGTGCCCGCGCTGATCTGCGCGACCTTACACAAAGATGGCTCCCGGCCTACGCCCTCTCCAGCTTCCATTATTGGTGGAGCAAAGGAAGCAGGAGGCAGCTGCACTAATGGCCTCTGTTGACATGCACGACAGCGACGCATCTGCCAGCCACAACCAGCAGCTCTACCCACAGAAACAACAAACACAACACCACCAGATACGGCAGCATGACTTCGTGGTTGTAGAGACAGCTTCTTCTGATGTGACATCTCCTCTGACTCCAAGCTTCTCGCCGAGAGGCCACCTGCGGTACTCCAGCTCCATGTCGTCGTTTGATCTAGCCACTCCCGGCAGCTGCGAAGAGGTGCCGTCTTCTCCGACGCAGGTGATGCAAACGCCCAGCAAACGCATGCTCGACGATGTCGAAGAAGAGCCCTTCGAATACGACCGTTTCGCTCGCCTCAATCTTGACGTCCAGGAAATCGAAGTAGCTTATGACGGGGTCTCGGAGCAGTTCGACCTCTATGATTGTCTATGCGACGAACCCTGCGTTCACAGGGATTCGGAACAGTCTCCAAGCGCAACCAGCTTCTACGCTCGTGGCAGATCCTTCGACTACGACGCTGGGTTCTTCAGCGACAATGACTCCCCTTTCTCACAGCGACTGTCGCGGAAGAAACACAGGGATGGCTCGTTACCTCCTCTGATGGGCCTATCCTATCGCATCGGCTCTCGTTTCCCGTCCCTGACGAGATGGAGGTCACCTAGGAAATCGAGTACCGTCAGTTCGCCTGCATCCGATTCGCATGAGCGAGCATCAAGGTCTCGCGCTGCTTCAAGCCGATCATCCTCTATTTCAGGTCGGGTTCCCGATCGCGCCAATGAGCCACCGCTCCCACCCACTCCCGCACTGTCGTTCTATGAGAGCAGTGACAGTATCACCATGCCCGGGCCGCTAGATGTCGACGAAGCTGATCAAGTACTGTACTCCATCCAACGCGAGCGCGCCCAAGCAGTGACACCATTGCTGCCACCAATGATGACGATCAACTGTGATCAAATGACATCACAGCCATCACCATTGCAATCGCCAACTATTGCATGCCCAGGCGATGATGAACCACAGTCGCCATTGATACTCTCTCCGCCTTTAAGCACTAAACCCTCGGTTTCTTCATTTCGTCATATCCTTGCATCTGGAGAGCTACCTCCTGCTCCAGCTCATGATGTTTGGTGCGACCTACTCGGACATGCCAACTTCACCATCATGCCGGTACCATATAAGCCAGAGATTGCCAACCTGTCGTCGTTACAAGAACTACGAGGGGACTGGGAAACGGCACGCGTCAACTATACAAAGCATCTCGTACGCACCGGAGAGCACTATGGTCTCACTTCAAAGACTTATGGCTATACCGAAGACAAGTGGGCTGAAGTCGATGGAACCTGGCGTGCTTTCTATGATGAGGTCGCCGGGGCCGTTGTCGCTAGTGGTGAGATTGCAAGCTGTGACAAATTCGATGAGAGCATCATCACCACAGTACCCATTTTGGACAGCGAAGGCAAATTCCCGGAACGTGGAGATGAAGACATTGTTGGACCTATGGTGCGCGGGGCAGCTATGAACACGCTGTCAGGCCTTGACCGTAAGCGTCCCAGCTTTTGGCGCACACTATCGGACCGCGTTGGCCTACGGAAATGAGTTAACTATGCTGTAATTGGCGTCAACGACGAAGCTCCGCGTTGTCCTGTTACGCCCATGAACTATCACGACGATCACGACTTGAACGGAATCTACGCGTCCCTCGAACTACGCATCTTCCCGGACTCATTTGCATTTTCGTTTTGTTTTGCGTCACCCATAGAGAGATACCATTTGCTGTCTATTCGTCTACGACCCTGAGTCGACACCTCGAACTCATCATGCTCCCTGCGCAAACCAGCCGGCCATGCGGCCATACGCGTCAGGTCATGAAAAGCCAAGCGTCGATCACGGCCACATTCATTCATGTTGTTAAAACTATTCTGGTGTCTTTATCTAGCGTCGTTTCAAGAGCGCCGGTGTTGGCATGATTCTACCCTCATAAAAGTCGGCACGCTACATTCACATTTGTATTATCGCATGCATAAGGCTCTAAAGCCCCTCGGAGTTTTTCTCTTCACTGGTGTGTAGGATGCCACCTAAAATTCTCGGATTGATTGCATGAGCCTTGACCCCGCTCGCTTGCCAGGCCGGCTGCTGCAGCCACGCGTGCGCGACGCGACGGCGGAACACGGAGATTTGCTACCCCCTCTTCCCCTGGTGTGTGTGTGTCGGACCTTGATCACTATTTGTTCGTATCTGTGTCCATTGCTTTACGATGTATTACCTGAATGGAATGTATCATGGCATGGAGAGAACGGAACAGGAAAAGAGGCGTTTTCCGGCCTGTTAGAATTTTCGAGGACGAGGGGAATGAGATTTGAGATATCATCGAGTTGTAAACCAGCGAGTTGTAAACCAGCGTGTACAGAGATAGACATTATTCGTATCGTTGTGGTTGTGCTGACTGAATGGCCTTGGTACAATAGGTTGGCCGAGTAGGACACGCAAGCCCCTGAAAGAAATCAACAAATTCATCAAATCGGTCTCTTGATGTGTAGATGCTGCGGGACAAGGTGTTCCTTGTGTTCAACTGCCAATAGTATGCATTTATAAATACTCGTGCTTGTGGCAGATGCCGACTAGTACAATCGTAGTGAGGTCGTTCTTGGGATGGGCTGTTCACCCACAATATATATCCTGTGTCATTCATCAATTATGACCATCTGCGTTTATAGCAGTACTCTAGATACAAAAAGGACGCTCGGTGTCTGCCACTCAAGTACACATCCCTCCTATCTCAGAGCTTTTCCTATCTCATTCGATTTGCAATTATCGCTCACATGACGCCCCATCTCCCATATGCCATATGAGAAACGAACGACTCGACGCTGCTTGCTGTTGATAAACGACAAGCATTTATAGTTCGCTCACAAACCTGTGGGCAGTCTCTCTGGTCTTGATGTGTGTTCTGCTCTCCATGCAACACAGAAAACGTTGATTGCGAGAAAATCAATTATATGACTTTTCTAAGGTCAATGAGGATCTAATAGGTTCTGCTCCCCGTACTTACCTTAGGTAAGGACTTACCTTATAGACATTTTTCGCTTATTAGACGTGTCACGTACTGCTCTTTCACTCTTTACCTTGAAAACCTAACCAAAGCAGCTTGGTCATTTTATAAACACAAATTCCTCATTTGGTTAAGTGCTTGTTATGCTTCAATCATCACCTTTAAATGTCGCGGCAATGAATTTACTTCAATAAAGACAGATCTCTATCCTACGTATTTTTACATAATCTTGTGTCTAGCAGATAAACATATCAATGACGATATCGATCGCGATCAAGCTAAGATTACTTGACACTTTTATTCTATAATAAGTAAACTATAACAAGAGCAGTAACCCTAAATAAGGCTTATATAAACCGTTTTATGTTTCTAGACCATTGTAAAGACACTTGATTGAGTGTCATTACAGACACCCATATGTGTCAAGCATTATGAGAACCTAACGCAGGTGACAAATCTACAGTTAGATAATAAACATATATGCCTGCATTGCTACCGAGTTTCAATTGGACAAGCAGTCTTCAGGCAATAAATTCGTATAACAAAATGGAAAGATCGTAGTGCATTCTGTTTCGAGTCAAAATACATATTGTTGACAGAGACAATGTCACTCTTGCTAAAAGGTATCTTTGTTATATCGTTATGCTGGGTCTGTCTCGGCTTTCACGCCTGCTATACCTACAATGCCTCTAGCCCGAAAATCTACCCCGTGTGCAAAAAGGCATGTCCGGATATGTTGAAACGCCTCGCTAATACAGCATTTTAGTCTTTTCCTTGCCAGGACAGTCCTTCCCCGTTCTCATTATGATTACAAGCTTAAATGCAAGCATGCCTAGATTCATGGGAGTCGTCTCCCAATTTGTGTCGGCGAGATCAAGTAGTGGAGAACGTTCCTAGAGTTTTGGTTTGATTGCGGGTTGGGGTGGTGCACTCGAAGCCTCCTGGTTTACTATGACTTCGCCTGTCTTCTGGCCGTGCCCGAAGAATATGACTTGTACTGTCAGATCATCCCTGCTGAATGTTAGTCACGACTGGGCCAGCGAGGGTGTGGCTATGTATACCTGTATCTACGAGAGAATGGCGACACCAGAGTCAACAAAGCGCAGACTTGCTCTTCGTTCTTACCACCTAGGGCGTTACGGATGAGATGAGTGGCTACGTTCTTGTCCTTCACAACAAATCGCTCCTTCTCATCCGGGGAGATCCCCCACTGACGCAGGCGAATCGGTGTCTTCTGGCCATCAGGACCGCCGTGCGTGCCAGCTTCGACAGGCAAGCTTTGTTGGCTGGGACCGAAGATCTTGGACCACACGGAGCTGAGCTGGGAAGACGACTGCTCCACAGCCTGAGACTCGATCCATTTGCCCACAAGCCCAACCACTTCCTCATTGGTCAACATTTCCCACAGTCCATCAGTAGCCATGACTAGGAAGTCGCCCCTCTCGGGATTGATCTTAGTGGTCGTGACTACAGGTTCGGCAGTGACATACGGAGGGGTACGAAGATAAGGCGAAGAGCTGCGGCCAAAGAACGAAGCCCTGAGTCGCTCTGAGATCTCCTTGCTCCACTTGTAGCTGGCGTCGCCGAAGGCTCGGGTAGGTTCCAAGCCGCCGAGGACGCGGCCGTTGTGGACAACACGGTCTTCGCCCGGGTGAGCTTTTCGCATACGGGCAGCTTCTCTGGGGTTGCTGCCGGTCTGATCGTCAGATAGAGCGGTGGCAGTCCATTTTCCAGAGTCACTTCGTCGGCCAAGAACAGCACGCGAGTCGCCCGTGCAGGCGACCCGCAGAGTCTTGGAGCTGGTGTCGTAGAAGGAGAGCAAGGCGCAGGATCCTGACAGGGCAGGGCCAAGCAGCTCGGCGGCCACTCTCTTGGAACCCGACTTGAGGACTTTGTCGACACTCTCGTGTACGATCTCGTGGTCTAGACGCACGAAGCCAGTCTTCATGGCGGTGTCGATGGCCTCTGGTGACGGTGTGGTGCCCAAGCTCCCCGCAGCCTGGTAAGTAGTATTCAGCTCTCGTGCCACATAACTTATCAATGTTTGTCGTAATTTTGCCGAGGTAGTCCAACCCCTGGAGAGTGGTTTTGTCAGCTTCATCAACGAGACGGGCGGCAACGAGAGACATACGCATGGCCGTCGAAGACACCCCAGAACATCCAGTCGCTATTGGACTTGTCCCTGGGGGAGGGCACCTCGACGATCTTCTCAGCGTGGTCGTCCTCGATGGGGTTATTGCTGGCGACCTGCACGACGTCGTAGCGAAGGACGCCCTGGCCCCTATTGACCATGAAGGAGGCCTCGTGCTCGCGCATCTTCTCGGTGGCCTGGTCGGGGGTGAGCATCTCGAGGACGTCGCGGCCGGAGCCGTCCATGTTCTTGGAGATGGGCCCGTCGCCTACGAAGGTGCCCGTGTGCAGCTCGTCGGCGCCGACGACTAGAACATTCCTAGTGGTTGTAGCCGCGGCGGCGGTGTTGGTGAGGTGCTGGGGGGTGGTCGAGTAGGGCTTGCCGAGGGTGCTGTCGAGCGCGGGGGCGTTGCCCTTGTACGTGTACCAGGCGCCGTAGCCGACGATGCTGGAGAGCAGGGCGACGGAGAAGCGGCGGATATACATGGAGGAGCGGAGAGGGTCGGTCAGGGCATAGTTGTTGGGGCGGGTGGAGGAGCAGCGCTGGAGGGTGAGGGAGGGATGGTGATGCGCGTGGTGCTGGTGATGCGGATGGCCGCTGTGGTTGAGGGCAATGCGTCGCGGAGAGCCTGGGGATCGGTGAAGGCCGCGGACGGTGGCTTGACAGGTAGTCCGCAGGGCTCTGGCGGCGGCGCGACGCATCTGGGTGGACGGGATGGCGGCCTGTCGAGAACGAACAGGACGGAGGTCGCAATTGTCGCGTGTGGTGTCAAGGTGGAGTGGCAACGGAGAAGGCGTTGATGATTGGAATTGAAAGCAGCCCAGGAGCCGCTGATGGGGAGAGAGATGGAGAGGGAGAGGGAGACACCGCGACAGGGGTTGCTAATGGCTACTGCTGCTGCTGCTGCTGCTGCTACTGCAGCACGAGTGGATAGACACTAACCAGCAACCACAATGTCATTACGGTAGTGCCTGGGGAAACGTAAGAGTGGCGAAAGTGTAATGTACGAGGATTGATAAATCAGTTGTCCCATAGTTTAGGTAGTCAAGAAGTTTTAAGGTACGTAAGAAGCAATAAGTCAGCCCAGGGAAATACCTATAAGGAAAGGCAGTATCTGCAAGTCGTGCGAAGTGTCAAGAAGATGCAGCCATGAAGGTAAGCGACGGCGACGACGACTATTCGACTAGCTGTCTTACCTAGTGGCTCTCCCAAGTCAACGGTCTAGCTATTAGGCCGTACCTCAACAAACCCTCTAAAACTGATTCAAAGGATACCTAGGTTGTACCGTTGCGCCCAGTGTGCTGCATTGATATCATGCTCCGAGGTGAGAGAGTGGTTCGATACCGTGGTCCATATACCCAAGACGCAAGTCAAGCAAGGGGGGATGCTTTCACGGGCCCTGGCGTAGGCGTTTGTTGTCAACATTTTCATAATCGGCTCTGGGGTTTTCAGCGTCGTTGTCTTCTTCCTCCTTATCCTAGGGCCCGTATGTTTGACGTCGTTCTCCCTGATCTTCTCCACGACGGTTTCAGACTTGATAGCCATCTTGAGTCTTTACAATGGGGTATGAGCGGTCCGTCTCCAGGCGGGGATAGAGTTGAATGTGCGTGTGGATTCTGGCAGCGAGGTGGGGAATTGGGGGCAATGGAAAGTGTAGGATTGATCGTGGTCCGCAGCCAAGAACATCAAGACAAGACCTCGGAATCTATGTCATGCGCTATCACGAGATCCCAAACTTAAGAATCATCAGTCTTCGACACTTGACTCGCGGCTCGACTTCAACTAAGCTATTGCAATCTTCTACGAGGCATTGGCTCATTGCTAAGAGATAACGTCACAGGACTCGTCTTCGGCGCTCTACAACAGATGGTCGAGGCCTGTCTTGACCCATCAAATACCTGATGCGACCTGGGGATTCGAGATCTTGACAACCACTGCCCGCAGTGCCCAAGACCGATTGAGTTGCATCAACTGTTCGAGTCCCACAACTGATTATTTCAGCCTCGCCCATGACTTAAGTCATACCAACCCAATCTTCAACACCATGGCTGAACCATCAACAGTACAGGCTTCATCGCGGCAATGGCCATCTGCCATGCTCGACCTCCAAACGCGCGCCCATGAAACACCATCTGTTGGATTCCAAGCATTTGACACGTTCCCGTGGGTCAAGGATCAGGTATTCAAGGTGAGCGCCGTTTCCGTACTCTAACGCCGTTGCCACGTCGTTGCCACCAAATACTCACATTCTCGATAAAAGGGCAGCTTGATGCGTCTGCTATACGATACGAACTCTGATCGCCAGGCGTTGGCGGCGGTTGCACTGCGGACCCGTGTTGAGAGATTCGCACAGCAGACCGGTATCG
Organism: Xylariaceae sp. FL1019; assembly: GCA_022578705.1. Lineage (NCBI taxonomy): Eukaryota > Fungi > Ascomycota > Sordariomycetes > Xylariales > Xylariaceae > Xylariaceae sp. FL1019. The sequence continues at coordinate 17,226 of MU391996.1, read as the reverse complement.
TCATCGACACTGACGCTTACCTAGCTTGGCACCAACAATTGACAGAGAGCCGTCAGCCCCGGTTGTTCTCCGATGAAGATATCCTGAGAGAGGAACAAAGTAACGTAAGGTCGCCTTATCAGCAGCGCCATCAGAGGTTTCACATAAGCTCGGGAATGAAGCATCACTGACAGGTAGTAGCCCATACCAGGCGAAAGGAGGCTCGCCGTTCTTCACGCAGAACTCGGATATCCCCCAAATGAAGTCTCAAGCACAAACTCAAGTCAAGCATCGGATGCGAATGTCCCAAGCTGGCAAAAATCGGCTCCAACGGCACAACTATACGTCCCGAAAGACCAAGGACCGTTGAATCCAGAAAAAGAGCCCTATCCCAAGAAGTTCCAAGACATCTTTGAATTCCTGGAGAGTGGCAAGGTGATCCCAGGTATCCGTGAGATCCCGGATACTGTCATAGAAGATCCTGCGATTAGCACGCGAGGCAGTAGAGCTGCGCCAATGAAACCGTGGGAAAGAAGGACTTAAGATACCGATTTAAACGTATGGCAGCCTCTCGCAAGTGCAGAAACCCAGGCATAGCCTGATAGCAGAGGGAGACAAGGTGAATGTTGACTTTGTCAAACTGGATTGAAGTTGTCAATAGGCACCACACTCTACGTAAGGTTACACGGGGACTAACAAAGTCAACAGCGCAACATGATCTCCGTAGCAAGTATGATACAAACCATTGTCAGAAGCGACACATTCTGTTCATGCATTTGTACATGGAGTATGACGGCGGACCGCTTTCGTATGCCCCATCGCTGACGCAGTATGGCTCGACTATGGTAAACCCCGGTGCTGTTTCTCCCCGTCGCGATGCATCTTGCAAGTAGCCATCTCAGTCCAGATCCATCCTGTCACGACTACCCATCGATGCAACTGAGCCTCTACGGTCCTTTGAATCACTCGGAAAACGCGGCAGCTTCATCTCCTTGGCACTCAAATCGGAAGGCACCGGACGGGCGTTGTTCGCCGGCAAGAAATTCCCCTGCATCTGCAACTGTAACCTTGCCCTCCGCGCAGCCGTCTCGTCCCTGACGGCCTGTGAATGGCCCTCGAGAACTTCCCAGCTCCAATTGATCTCGTTGTAAACCCACTTCGAAGCTACGACACGAGGGGCCTCGTGACTCTCCTGCACCTGTTCGGAGATAAGTAAGGACCTGGGCGGTATGAATTCTCTGCGCTTCGGCGGGAGGTTGTCACGCGGTCGGTAGTGCTCGGTCCCATTGCGAGAACTCGTGCTACTAGTTCCGTCGCGATCGCGGTTGAAAATCTGGTCTATTTCCCATGCGCTCTCGCTCAAGATGCGCTCCTCGAGATCCAGCTCGTGGTCGCGTGTTGCCGGGGGCGTGGTAATAACCTGGTCATGCGTGTCGTAGTATGACTTTGCTATTGATCCGTTTCTGCGGATGCGCTCTGCTTCGCGCGTGAACATCCAGAGCATTTGTTGCTCTACGCGCTCTTTGTGCTGCTCAAGCACTGCAATGGTACGCTCTACTCGGGCGATGGGATGCTGTGTGGCCGTGGGCGCGGGTGAGGTGAAGTCTTGCTCCGTTGGGACGAAGATGGCTGCAGATATTTTCTGTAGGAAGGGAATCTCTTCTTGGGTACCCTCAGTTGGGCTTGAGACATTCTGGACGGCCATGGCTGTGCTCGTCTGCCTTCGTGTGTTGGTGATGACAGTAAGTAACGCAGAAGTCAGTCCTCAGTCACCCCAATCAATCTCATCGCGTGTTAGTCAGACAGAGGAGCACGGGTAGCGTCACTGCCCGAAGGCGCATTGATTGGGATAACGGGTGCCTGTTGTCTAAGAAAAGCAGGACTGTCCGCAACTGGAGCGAAGATTCATGGGCGGTTTGGCGAAGTTGCTTCCGGAATTATGGCAGCAGGTGCAGCCCCTCTCAGTCCTCTGGGAAATCGTCACTTCGTTGAACAGTCACGGCTTCCTTCGATCTGAATCTCCAAATGAGTCAGAAATACGAAAAGAATACTGCAAAATGAACCTGAGTGCTTTAATCATATGGCGGCAACAGTCGGCAATGAGTTCATGTGATGGCCTCATAAACGCGTTTGAAGGACACAGTGGTTGAGCAAAACTGGAGGGTACTGGCTTGGCTAGGTACCTGGAATCGACCTCGTCGGGCGGTTTCCCAGTCTCGAGACACTGAGTTACAGGTGGCTGCCAAGTACCTTAGACATCCTACCCCAAACGGACAGCCGCTAACTCCAGGTTGAACGGGGTCGCGTCTCGCTCAGGCCGAATACACATCACCCAATGTCACGAAAGATGCGTGTGCCAGGCTTCTACGAGATCGTGAATTAATCTATTCATTCTATGCAGCTCTTCTTTCGGGCTGATGTCCTTCGAGGAAACCCGTGTAGGTCCCACTTCCCATCGAAAAAAATATGTTGCAACATCTCCAACCGTCGCAGACCAAGCGCAGTGCAGTGCAAACGACCATCAAATCGGTAGAAATGATCAGAAACCCTATATGTTCCATTTAGGTATACAATGAAAGTCTCATTTGAAATCGGCTTTCTGCAATGGTGTTCGGGGCTTGATCTCTTTACCGCTAGGATTAGGTGCGCAATGAGATACTTGAAACACATCTACTCAGTGATGTCAATCGCGGGTCGTAGTCGGTACAGGAATATAGTTCAGCGTGGTAGCCTCCGCGTTCTTATTCTTATCCTCCAACTTACTCATAATACAAACCATTTGACGTTCGCCAACTGTTTCAAGCATATCATCCACGTCCGCAAAGGATACATTGACTTGGCCATGACGGAGGATGTATTGTTGTATGCTGAGCATCTCTAGTAACTCCTTCCGACCCCTGAGATTGGTGTGATAGACCTGGCTGGCTCGGACGGGGAAAGAGATAATGAGAGTATTTAAACGTGAGACGGAGGATGAACATGATGCTAGCACGGATTGTTCTCCATGGTTCATGATAGTCCCATGCAGAGCTATAACCGCCCCCGCAAGCCTAGCACGAGCTCATCTCATGATAATAGTACCGATCATGGCAAATGCTTTGTCTCTTTCCGAGCATGGTTCATGCCAGGTTTATTCGAGCACGCTGATGATGCCGGGTGGGTATGGTCAGATACACAGGTGAAGAGTCCAAATGAGAGATTTTCCGGTCCAGATACCTACCTACTGAAGCTTTTCGTATATCTACATATGCCATGAAGCAACCCTTTCATCCGATCACTCGGGCTATTAGCTCCTTCTATAACATATACGTACCGCCGGAAGACTCGACTTTCTGATTTGAATAAGGGTCATCCGAAATGGGATACTCCAAGTGTTGAGCATCGTTGACACCACTCCGAGGAAGATGCAAAATCCACCAAGTGAAGAGCTCAGCCGAGCACACTCGTCTCTCATGGTTGCCACTTAAGTATGGAGCATGGCCAGACTATACAATGCATTTATCCGCGACTTCACGTTCTTCTTCCCATAGAATAAGAAGAGGCAAGACGGAGGAGAGAATTCAAATTGGCTGTGGCGAAATCTTTTGGATCGAATAGCTCTCTAATTCTCATGCCAAAGCATTTGGAGCTTTATCTATTTGGGATGATTCTTCCACCGTCGCTAGGTTTATGGCTGCGATCCCCTTGGCTCAGTCTAGCTTTAAGAAAGCAAGTAAAGTGAAATCAAAGTAGATTGACTACCCTTTAATATCAATCATTGCCAGACTCTCAACTGCTGTGCGATGTGGATTGAGAACCGGTAATTTTCGGTCAAGAAGAATTGCAGAGGCTTGGGAATTAGAGGATGCCAAACTAGACATGCCACTGACCTTGAGGGTTTGGTATGTTATAGGTAATGATACAAACTACCTTCTATTAGATTATATAGCGGGGCGCCCGTATTGTTTACTTGGACAAAACGCCGCAGCTGTCCATGTCATATTAACGCGCTATATATAATAGAGCCAATAGTGATTATAGTATAGAAACGAATAATATCTGAGGTATCGGTCGAATCGAGCCTGCTGGATCACGATGGCACTTGTGGCCTCTCCGCTGAATCAACCACCTAAATCATCTCCGTACGTGTAGGTCCGAGGCCTCCGTTTTGCCCGGCGTCACATCTCCATATTCTCGCCGTGTCGGCGGACCGGCCGGGCAACAATCTCCCTTTATATAGGGAGTACACGAAGCATGCAATACAGCTTCTTAGTTTCAGATTTCTTTTATAGAAGGGGACCGTGTGTCGTGCGGGAAACTCGAAACGTTTCGAACATCAGGAAGCGATATTTGGTTTTCAAGACCGAAGCTAGATAGTATTCTAGAGCAATGAAAAACAAAAAGGCAGGGCTGACTCAAACTGGGCGGAGAGTAATGCCGAAAGGGTCATTCCAGGAACACTGGATGAGGGGACAATCTCAGGTGACTTGGGCTGGGTGGGGTGTCTTGAATTTCGCAATGACGCCTCTATCTCCGCCGAGAAGTGTTTGCTACCGACTACGTAACAGCCCTACAATGACAATGTCATCGTGACCAGAGACAAGCCGCTGTCGAGTCGCTGTTGAATTCAAATATGCAGTGGTCATCTACCACCGCCAACGATGGCTGCAGGCTGGCTATGCAGACGTCTTTGCAAATGCCCGTCCCCGCGCAGCAGAGACCTGGCTGCTGTGTTCTCCTTCTTCACGGCTTCAGCGGCTCAAGCGACTACTTCACCCGCAACTTTTCCGGCATTTCGTCCAGGTACTGGGTCGTCGCGCCCGACATGCGCGGCCACGGCAACTCTGGGCGAACCAATGGTGGCTATCACGTTGCACGCCTGGCAGCCGATCTCAGGCACATCGTTACGTATCTCCGAGCTGCATCGCATGAAGATGTCAACATCATCCCGGTAGGATGTTCCATCGGGGCTGCTGTGGTTTGGACCTACATTGAGCTGTTCGGATGCGCCGACTTCTCTGGTTTCGTCTTCGTCGACCAAGCTCCTCTTCAAGACCGCTCACTTTTCGAGGACTGGGATGAGAAGAAGGCACACAAAGGTTGCTACGACGAGGCGACAATGAGGTCTGCACAGAGTTTCTGGATTCACGATTCAGCAGCCGCACACCTAGATCTGGCGCAGTCCTCGCTGGGATACCTACATGCGCCAAGTGCTGAGGATGGCGTATCTGAGGATCAAAGGAAAAAGGACGAGGAATTTTTCACCAGCAAAAGTGCCCTGTGTGACCAGACATGGCTGGCGAAGTTGCTGTGCGATCACACCAGGTACGACCACCGAGAGGCTGTCGACATCATAGACCGGCCGACTCTGGTGATGTACGGCAATAGATCAGGCTGTTTCACCTACGACGGCGTGTCGGAGACGGCTGCCCGGATCAATCGTAATTGCAAGCGGGAGCAAGAGATGGCTACGGTGAGCACGTTCAGTTCTGGGCACTGGCTGTTCTACGAGGAGCCAGACCGATTTAATCGGGAGATCCTTGATTTTGCTGAGAAGTGTATCGTTCGTACTTGAGTCTTGATGGCACAGTAGAGGGACCCGAACCGTTAGATGCTAACATATAGCTGATCGTCCTAAAACGAACCAATCGAAATACTCTCCTCGGTTCATTGACTTATTGACGACTATTAGTCGGGGGCAAAATAAGGCCCAGGGTATGACTGGTCTCCTGGTAGTAGACACTGCGAGCTGCGGCATGTGTTCGGAAGATGACAGTTATGACGACTCTATCATCGTCTTCCACATCGACGCCACCTGCCAAGTATCTGACAGTTTGTTTGAGATGTCGACCAAAGTTATTCAGTACCAGAAGCACATAACGGCGATACTTGAAATCTCTCAGAAGTAATGAAGCTTGGAAACTCCAGACTTACACCCTGCGGAGATCTACTCCACGCACGTCCCCTCAATCTAAGCGACTCTTGCAAAGACTATCGCGAGATGTGCCTCTTTTGAATTGAAATGACAGAGAAATAATGAGCAGGCAAGGTTAGCAGGGAATGTCCAGGTGTAGAGGATAGCTTGGCGCAATCCAACCTGTGTTGCTTGCATAATTGAAAGCAAGCGAGCTCCAGACCAGAGCGGCAAATAAGCATAACTACAAGAGAGGTCTGACAATATTGCCCCTTGCACTGATTGAGAGTGAGGTACCTGTTAAATAGGCGGATACATCACGCCGCAAGTTCCTGGCTACAATATAGGTGGTTTTTGTCCTTCTAAGGATTGAATATTGGCCACATTGCTTCACGACTTAGATGCGAATAGTAATGTGTATGTGCTACTCTTTTACCACTATGTAACATATAATGTGTTTGCAAATTGGTGCATGATGCTACCACTACGCTGCTAATCCTTCCGGGTCTACCTGGTTCTGACTACTTCATTGAATCATGAATGAAGATGAAACCCACGCGCAACGGTATGTTGAAGGCGTACAATGTGTCTATTGATATGGGTATGAGACTAGACAACAATCGCAACCCTACTCTGTTGGAGCACTTGAAAACCCGGCTCCGTCCAAAGTGGATGACCTAAATCAAAGGCCAGAGGTTCCACGCCCTCATGAGCGTCGAACCATCAGATGAAGCATCGCTAAGCTTATTGGCAGGTGTAGCACCCGCACCCGTGGTCCTCGGTGCAGAGACCGCTGCAGCAGCCGTTCACATCGCTCGTGCAGTCAACTACCCTCAAGGTCAGTCATATGTTCTTGCAGCTAGATGTAATCAAATTTGCTTACCTCCGGTAGCCAAGCACTTCTTCTCAAGGGCGCCGAAGACCTCAGGGGTGGGAGGGATGGCCATAGCAGAGGCGAAAAGGGTGGCGAAGACGGCGAGTGTGAAACGCATTTTGAAGGTTGGATAGATGAAGATCTATGAGATGGACTTTGCGTGTGATGTTTGGTAGTGAGGCTGTGGAGGTGAGGATGAGGATGAGGGAGTGAGATAAGTGGGAGAACCGCGGAATACCTGACGTTTTATACTCAGATTCGGGCTTGTCTTTTAGTTTTCGGACTGAAAACAACACTTATTCTAGTCTCCTGAGGCCAATATGATACTGTGCAATGCGAAGAAGGACTTGCGAGTGCCGAGACGATGGATGCGGGTATCTGAATCCTGCCAACACGTAGGATTAGCTTTGATCATCAAAATGGAATATGGTTGGTTGAAGACTCGAGCTAGGTTGTCTTCTTGGTCATTATGGGCCTAATTCTACGAGAGTCTTTGACCAGTTACGATGAAGCAATCAGCATGACAACATTGAGTCCTACTCCGCCTTTTGCCTAGAGCCGTTCAATTGCCAAATCGTTAGCTCTCATTGCAACATCTGCCGAATCTCTTCAGCCACGCCACATGCTTAATGGTGATGGTAATGTCTTCTGTAAAGTATCTTATTCGATGTTGACAAGAACCGTTCCGTGGCCATTGCATCTTGCAACTTATTCTTTGTCGATGTAAACGGCGTCTTCGGTAGCTCATTTGCAGCCTCGTGGACAGCTGACGGCCTCGTACTCGGGGGACGGCGGCTACAATGTTTAAGGGTCAACCTAGTATCACCGGTCTGAAAGATGGAGTCCTTAAAAAGGTCAAAGGATCGTATAGGAAGCGATCGTCACAAAAAGCACTCCGTGTAACCGGCACAGTCTGCACTATCCGGAACCGTAGTAATGGTTCCCACTCAGCCTTATCCACCTGAAGTCAGCCTAGCATGATGATCATCGTTGAATAAGTCAACCAAGTCAGTGGAAAGAGTTGTCGGCGTTGTGCGTTGTGATACTCGGAACCAATCGGTGTCAAGGGGCCTCAGCGTGCCGCATTTAAACAGGGCCCTCGGGACCGTGATACTGTGCCTAAGTTTCAACGGTCAAATAGCAATTGGTGAGGAAACGAATCAGCAACGAGATACAGGAAGGGTTTCGAGATCTGACCACATCCCGCTTAGTATTCGAATGACGTAGTCTGGTTGCCTCTGCTAACTGAGCAACGTTTCGAATGCAACCACACAGGCAACATAAATGTAGTAGTCACTTCGTCACTCAGTTGCAAAGGATTTGGCCGGCAGTTTGGCAAATACTGCACATGGCATTGGATGGTGAGACGACGATGATGATGATGATGATGACTGGAAGTAAGACTGGGAATACCCTGAATAGTAGCTGCCAAGAAACGATGCCTTATTACGGAAGGCGTCAGGCGCGTTTGGGGAGGGGCCGTGAAGAAGGAAGACGCCCGGGCTGATCCTTAGCGTCCGCCGTCCGATGATCAACGTCAACACATCCGTATCAGAACTAATTGAAGAAAACTAAGTGTCTCCCTTTCGTCTCTTTGGTCGACTGTCTTGCACTGGCTAAAGGCGAGCAGGCACAACCCATCTGCCGCTGGCAATGAAATGTTCCACTGGTGCCCTTGTTCATGAAGCTAGGGGTCACATACTGTAAGTATGTTGCCTACTGTCAAATTGAGGCCACTCACCAGGGGCTGTGTTGAATGGACACTGCATAAACTGTAGATGTGGCACAAACGCGATGGACAAGGACCTTTACCAACGCACCGGGCTTTCCCGGTCGCCGGCCACTTTGACCGCGGAGAATATTTGCCGCCGTGTCGGTACCTTAACCATGGATGTACATACCGATGCATGTAATCCGCATGGATGGAGGAAGTAGTAGCGGCGCAGACTCGGCAGGGTTGTTCGGATCCTTCATCGGGACCTCAGCTGACAGTGACGAGAGTGACACTGACCGCATTGACAATCAAGGCAGCTCGGCAGTTTGTCAGGTTCACGCCGCCGAGCCTCGGCCGGTGGTTTGGAGAGAAACATGACACGCCGCAATTGATCGGCAGGTCGACGACCTGCATGTGGTTCTTACGGAATAGACTCGCACAGTATCGACATGCTTGTGTGTTACTGAAGTATCTCGAAGAGGTGGTACGATACTTATTAGTGGTAAACATGATTTTCTCCCGATTTCAATGGACAAATGCAGGCCTCGTGCGTAGGTACTCCCTGATAGACGATAGACTTAGATAACTGAACACAACGAAATAAAACTTGCTATTGCACGACGACGACCCTCAGAATCTGAGCATATCTCTTGTATTCACATGCCTACATGACAACGACTCGGGCATGTTGGATATCGAGGATGCAGTCATAGCTAAAATACCAATCTAGGCAATACTAATACAGACTCGAAACAATTGTTGTTCCTTTGCAGAGTTCCTTTCTATCCAGACTCCTCGGAAACCTTGCTGACGGCGGTGCTACATAAATAAAGCTACCTAAGAGCCAGGAATCTCTGCGGTCTATGGCGCGTGCCTGACCCTACCGGAATGAGGTTGGAAACACACCCTTCAATGATGGCTTTCGAAGCTACTAATAGTGAAGCCCCGATTCGCTGCCTCGACTCACAAGCACGCGAATCTGAGTGTTTTTGAGCGGTGACGGCATGAAATCCAAGACCATTCGAAGTCTGTGGCGAAAATTCAACACTAGAGACGGATACGGATGGTGATCAGTTGACGGGCAGTGAATGTGGCAGGTACCTTTGCACTCGAATTCTCCAAGCTTGTCCACGAGGTCTGCGACACTCGACTCGATCGCTCGCGGTTCTGGTATAGGCCAAAGGCCAAGTCTGTTGAGCGACTGGATTGCCGTACCTAGCATAAGCGCTTGGCAGCCGCCATCGCTGCTCGATGGAGCGCAAGTCGCGTCTTTTGTTATCCACGGTTGTATCATGCTGCTGAGGTGCTTCAGAATGCGTGTGACCGCGTCTAAACGAATTTCTTCAATCTGTTCTGCGATGAATTATTATCGGTGACCTGTCTCAGCCGGGTGCTGAAGACACACTTACCATAGACTCCATGAGGCTCCATGATCCAAACCGGTGTTTCTGTTTCGCAGCCCCCTGGGCCAAAGGATCTAGTCTGTATTTGCATGGGAGTAAAGTCGCTGGCCACATTGCGGGCAATTTCCACACACAGCATCAGGTCGCCGAGTACCCAAGCAATCCAGAAACGGCGCTGCCAGTCGGGGTCCATGGAGTGCGTCGGCCTCGACCGGCCGCGCGACCAAGGACGTAAAACATGCGTCATATCATATTTGTCTGTCAAGACGCACAAGTCGTACAACAGGCGGTCGCCGATGGTCTTCTTGTGGTATTGGCCATGGACCATCTCCAACAAGCATCTCATCGCAGAAGGATTGACCTCGAAGAGCTTGACCCTCCATTTCGTCTCCTTTTCCTGACGATGCTTGCTTTCCGAAAAGCCGCCGAATAACAATATCTCCCAGTATTTGGCCGATTTGGCTAGGGTTTGGGCGTTGACGAGGAACTCCATAGCTTCGGTCGAGGTGTCTCCTTCGCCATCCTCGACCTGTAGATATAGGTCACCATTTGGATCTATGATTACATATTCAATAGGTGGAGGTGGAGGTCGTGGCTGGGGCGGCGGCGGGGGAGACGTTTGCTTTTGGGGTGGTTGCGCGATGCTGCCCCCAAATAGAGACGTTCCCTGGCTCGCGAGACCATCGAATGTTTGAGTCTCCGACGAGCCGGGCGGAGATTGGATCGCCATGGGTGAAAATGAGTTCGTCACTTGTAAGTTGAACATGCGTATTCGACCAGTGGGAGGTGATGAGGGTCCGTGCGCGTTGCCCTCAGCTCAGGTATAACTGAATGGCGATTTGATAGTGGAAGGCTTGTGAGAAGAGTTAAGCTTGCCCAAATGATACTGCTCGAAGTGATGAAGATAATCCGTCACGGTATTACCAAGCTTGCTGATATGCCTGAGAACCAGATGTTTGTTGTCGTAAGGTCACCCTAGGTGTTCTTCACCCAACACAGAGAGATACACATAGTTTCCATTAGACAGACGTACCTACCTTCGAAACATCAGGAAAGTCCCATAGGTGGAATGAATACCCAAGCATATCGAAGTTGCCAGACGATCCCAGGCGTAACTGCCGACGATATGGATTTTCGGCATGCTCTTGCATATATCATAGTATAAGACACCGAGTCGCAAGGCGCTCTATAATCCGACCACAGTCAGAATAATCAGTGGGTTGATTCACGACTAGACTGCAAGCTATCAAGGTGCGGATTTTGACATGCCCTAGGTAGTTACTGTACATGTCAACGGGATAGATGTTTACTGGTGCTGTGCCATCCACACTATGGAGTAATGAACGACGAGGCGTTAAGGACAGCAGATCTGGGACGACAACGCGAAAACCCGGCGAGCGTGGGCAATCAAAGTGCACATCAGAGCAATTCTTCAAGTCGGGATGGGCAGAGCAAATGAACACACATCAGAAGTCACATCATACCAAGCATACATTAGACCAAGCAAACATTAGATGGCGAACTAACATCAGACCACGAGCTCCATCAAATCATGATTACACCAAGTCGCGATGACCAAGCGGCAAACAACACAGCTAAAAAGTCCAAAGTAAACAAGTAAGCAATGGTATTAACGAGGATGACTCCCATACTAATGTTACTATGTAGATGAGTACGCATGAGGTCTGAATGTTTGAGCACCCGTTGATCGCAGGATTAAGTACAAGCTACGGCCATGTATAGGCAGATAACCGCAGCGACGAAGACGAAGAATGAGTTACACCCGCCCCGGCCATGGAAGATACACTGTGAACTTTTTGCTCCTTCGTCGCAACGTAAAATTCATGTTATGCTGTTCATTCAACCCTGTCATGAAGAACCGAAACGAGAGCGACGACTAGCCACGCAGTACCAGAAAACCGAGAACCGAAACCGAAGTCGCAACGCCTTGCATTGCATCGTAAGAAGGAAAGCTAGTAGCCGGGGGCGGGGCGCGGGGTGGCAAAGTCTCTGATCTTCCCGGCTTTGCGCATCATGATTGAAAGACGCGGGAGATTGGGATCATTCGGGGAATGGGAGTTGATGCGCACGAGCAATGCTTCAATCTTGTTATAGAAGGTGCCCATGATGCCTGGGATCACATCTCGCAGTTGGGGATCCTGTAAAGAGTCAGTTCGGGGTTCACACTCGAAAAACTTTTCAATGGGAATTCGGGGACGAACATTAACGTCGGGCAGGCTTTGGTATAGATTTTCCAGCACCGCTTCGACCCAGTTAACTCTCTGGACAAGCATCGGTCCGTCAAAGTGCTCAACGACGACCGAGGCACTGGACAGGGAGACCAGGGCAGACATCTCATTCATCTTCCCGAGGGGGAACTCCTTTGCGATGTACTGGTCGAAGATTTCCTGCCTGCGGTTGGACTGAACCCATTGGATCAACGCCGGCTCGTATTGACCGTGCTCCAGTAACGAGGCCACGTGGGAAATGGTACGCCCGAGTTCGACGTCCTTGGGATTGGAAGACTGATTGCTGTGAGAGTATGGCACAATCTGATTGCCTGCATTACTGGATGTCGCAGAGGGACTTGCGTAGGACGGAGCATGAGATGGGACAGACTGCGTGGGCTGGTGCTGATGCTGGTATTGGTGTTGGTGTTGAGCAGGGGCACGTTCTTGAGGCGCACGCCGCTGCATCTTGTGCAGCTGGTCTTGGATCTGAGCTTGCGACGAAGCCATGTTGCCAACGGTGTCGGAGAGTTTGACAACTAGGGCTGTAAGCTGATCAATCTTGCGGGTATCTGCAACGTGACGTCGCTCGAATTCCTCCATCTGTTCTGTATTGCGGCGCTGGACTTCGGCGAGCATGGAATGCGATGCCGCAGTAGCCATGTCGCCAAAGATTGGCGTGATGGTATTAACGAGGACGTCGCGGAAAGACTGCTCCATGTCGACAGCTACACTAGATGCCAGCTTCTCGGGGATGGACTTGATAAGATCGGCTTTCTGAAGCGCCTGCGAGACGGCATTGGGAAGAGACTTCTGCATTTGATTCTGGATAGAATGCGATACTTTGCCACCGATTTTCGAGTCAATCTGAGTCTCAATAGTCTTAGTTATGACGCTCGTGATGTGAGGAACAACGGTGTCCTCGAACTGGTCTGCAATAGTTCTAGACAGTACAGCTTGGGTATTGTCGTTGAGTACTTGCTGCACCAGCTCGAGCAGCTCCTTCTGACTCTTGGCAAACGTGTTCTCGCGATTGCGGAACTCGGTCTCGATCTTGACACGATGGTCTTTGAGTTCATTGCTGATAATGGCGCCCAGTTTTTCGGTAAGTGCGGATTGCATCTGCTTGAAGCCCTGTTGAGTGGACTCGCTGGACATGGCGGGCATCGGAGACGCAGTGCTCTTGGTCAGGTCTGCGCGAGACGGCTGCGAGATACCATTGGATTGGCTGTTCTCGTTAGCCAATTTCTCGGCGGCGGCAGCGGCCGCCGCGGCTTTCTCTCTCTTCTTCCGGGCTTTCTTCTCGGATTTGTCGAGTTGGTTGAAGGGGGTCTGGGGAACGTCGATCTCCTTACGATCGCTCTGTCCTTGGGCGTGACCGTTTGTGTCGGCGCCTTTCTTGTTGGCATCTTGGGCAGACAAGTGTGCGGTGACCTGAGGGGGTGGCGTATCCTTCACCGATGATCTAGTGGCGATCTTCATAGGTGGAACTAGCTCATCTGGTGCTGATGGATGAGGGTCGAGAACAAGAGGATTGGGCAGTTCCTTGAGCTTGGAAATTTGGACGAGCCCGGCGTCGGCGGCATCGACACCAGAGATAACCTTGTTGTCTTGAGTCCATCCTAGATCTGACTGCTTCACAGTAACGGCTGTGACACCCTTGGAGTGCATGGCATAGAGATCGAATAGCGATGTCTCGTCGCACGACGAGGAGCACGAAGGATTCGTCAGTAGATACAGACTCCGGAGCAGACCCTTGTTTGCGAATGAATATTCCCGTACACCACTAATGACGGCGGTCGAGTCCGGTTCTGGTATCGAAGGATCTTTGGCCATCAGCTTCTGGATATAGTCGACTTGAGTTAAACCCTTAATATTATACTTCGGAGCCGACAGATGAAGGAAGTAGACCGAATTGCGTGTTGGGTGGCCAACCACAATGATACCGGTCGGGGGGTGGTAGCTGACACTGCAGACAGCATCAGACTCCTTGCTATGCGGGAGGTTAAATTCCTGCACGGGTTTGCCCAGTGCGAGATCCCACAGCTGCAGCGTGTGGTTCTGCTTCATGCCAACGATCATGTAGCGTAAGGCGCAGCGCTTCTGGTAAGGCCGTTGCTTATCCAGCAATAACACAGAGGTTGGCCACGCTTTTTCACCCTCGGGGGTCGTGTTCAAGGTCATCATGGGTTCCTTGACCTCGAGAGACATGTGGGCTGGCATGGGGAAGCGGAGATCCGAGTCGCCGTCAATGGCGGTGAGCTCGCGCACATCCCAGAACTTGACGCGCCCGGCCTTGTCCAACGACACTATGGTCGAATCATCCTGGCTGAAGGTGAAGTCCTTGCCTGCCTTGCCAGTATTGATACGGAGAGAACATTCGTGGGCGAGGCGCTCGGTATCGACGACGCGGTCAGGGCCAGACTTGAAGATGTTCTTCTGCATGATGACAGCAGGCCAGATGATGTTGATGGTCTTACCACGACCAACAGCGAAGTATTCGGGGTGCGTGGAAGAAGTCCTGGCGCGTGTCTTGAGAACACCTCCGGGAGCGTCACCCTCCTGGGAACTGGCCGGTGGGAGGGCAAAGCCAGCCTGCTCGGGGTTGGATTCTTCGATATGGTCCTTACCGCCTCCGCGAATCTGAACGTAGTAGACAGTACCGCTGATGCCAGTTCCTATCAAAGACTCCTCAGGGGGACCGTCGTCGGAAGCGTAGGAGACGGCAACGTTGAAGACCCGATCCTTAGTGTCGGTAAACAGCTTGGCGTCCTTACCATCTTCCTGGCGGATCACACGCACACCGCCGGCCTTGGACATACCATAGACCATGTACGCCTCGGTAGCCGACACCAGGTTTCTGTCGATTTGATCAAATTCCTTCTTGAGTCGGGCAATGTCGAGAATGACGTCGTCGCGGAACTGGGGACGAGGCTCGTCGAACGAGTCGAGCATGGTGATGGAGATCCAAGGCTTCATGGGGAAGTTATACACCTTGACAGGCTGGATCGGCTCCTCAATGACAATAATCTCATCGGCTTCAGCGCTCTCCCAGCTGTCGACAACGGGACCCATGGCGGCGTCTTCTACGATTTCTCGGATGGCTTGGGCGACAGAGGGTGAGTACTGGTCCTCGAGGGCATCGGCATTTTCCTCTCTGTCGAGCTCGCGCTTGATGTCGCGGGCGGCGACCTCGGCCGATTCCTGGAACTCGGCGTCAGTCCTGGCGCTCATCATGTCCTCTAGATCGGCAGCGATTTGAGCTTGTACCTCTTCTTGCTCGGCGCGTGCTAGAGCCTCCTGAGCCTCCTGGTCGGCCTTCTGTGCGAGGTCGTTCATGGCCTCGGAGACTGTCTCGGTGTTCTTCTCGTGGACGTATTCATCTTCGCCTGAATACTCCTTATCCCGATAGTCCTTCTCCTGGTATTCCTTCTCCTGATAATGGCCCTCGCCGTCGTAGTCCTTGCGGCGAGAATACACATCCTCTTCCTCCTCCTCTGGGTACTTGTCCTTGGGGGAGTAGTTCTCATCGGGAGAGTAGTCCTTATCGCGGGAATAGTCCTCTTCACGGGAGTATTCGGCGTCGCGTTGGTACTCGATCTGGTCGACGTGCTGGGAAGGCGGGGAATGGTAGTTGTAGTTAGTCGGAGGAGACTGGGCGTAGCTGTGAGGCAGAGGGGTGGAGTCGTGAGAGGCGTTGCCCGGCATGATCTGCTTGTGCGAGTACTCGCCGTGGTAATCCGCGGAAGAGCGGTTATTGGACTGTGGCGTCAAAGTGGCAGGCTGAGAGGACTCGTTGGTCGAGGGCTGGTCGTTCTGGGCAGGCTTGGGGCGATGCAGTAGGTTGAGCAGGTACTCCTGCGTGTTGACGGGCGGACCGACGTTCCAGGACGGGGGCATGGTGATCTGCTGGGGCGGTTGCTGCTGTTGCTGCTGGTGCTGCTGATGATGCTGCTGGTCGGGCCTAGACGCAGAGGCCTCGTTGTGCATGTTACCCTTCATAAGAGTCGCAAGCAGACCTTGAGGATCGGCAGGCATGGGAACCGGAGCGTGGATGGGTGGAGGGTTGCTGGCGTGCGACGAATGGAGGTTGCTGCTGCCGCTGTTGCCACTGGGGAAGGTGAGACCGCGGGCGCTGCCGCCATGAGCACTCCCACCATGAGCACTTCCCGATGGCGAATCGTGAGAGTGGGGCTGTGAGATCTGCGACTGATGCGGCTGGTGAGGTTGGCCGACAGTGTTGTTGAACTTGAGCAGATTCAGTAGGCTGTTGCTCTGCTCGGCCTTGGACGGGGCATTGGTGGAAGGCATGGCACCGATGGGGCCTAAGCCAGACAGACCGTGAGGCGGGTGGTGCGAGTGTCCAAACCCCGAGGGCGGTGTGGGTGCAGCAGGAGGCGGGTAGTCGTCGAGGCCGGTCACAGGAGATTCGGCATTGGAGTGCTGACCGTAGTAGTCATGGGGGTTGTCCTCCTGGTTGAAGGAGTGGAAGCGGGCGAGGAGATCGTGAGCGTTGGAGGCAAGAGCAGGAGAGTCTTCGCCGTGGCTCTGATGGCCCTGGTGGCTCTGGTGGTGGTGGTGTTGCTGCTGCTGCTGCTGCTGTGCGGCTTGGGCAGCTTGCAAACGGGCGAACATGGACTGGTAGTGGTCTTGGTCAGGTCCGCCCGGCTGCGGGTTGCCACCGTTGTAGCTCGCCATGACGATGACAGAGACAACGGCGGGCGGTGTGAGACAAGCGGCAACGCGGAAAAGGTGTCAAATGCGAAACACTGCACCCTCTCACAACCACGCGCAGAGCATCGATGACGACGACCGATGCGAAAGATGAGTTGTGGATGGAGGGAGGAGAGAGAAGTCAGAGAAGAGACAGGTTAGGTAAGTTTCGGGTGGCAGCAGTGCAATCGCAACAAGTGCTGCCTCGCTCTTACAGCGTGCAGATGGCAGCGACGAAACAGGCGGTGGGATTGGGCAGGCAGAAAAAAGTTGGAGGCCGGGGTGGTTGGCGATTGGGCGATTGGGGCCCGACTTTTAGGTACCTCTCCTACAGGTCGCCAGGATCTGAGACTAATTCTGTGGAATCACTCCACCACACTTGACCTGTTTTTGCCCTGCGCTCGACAATCCGTACTTTACCA